>JACJUY010000026.1:351797-364041 GCA_014220935.1 Platorchestia sp. MABIK
GCTCCGCCGAACATGAAGGGGTTATTTTCAGTTGCAACTGTAATTTATCAGAGGAAAATTGTTTAATATGAACTGTTTTATGGAGAACTCTTTTGCTTCTGATTCCACATTTCGATAACTCTCACATGAATTTGAAATGATGCTTATGAACTGCACTTCTAAAATAAAAATTTCAAGTCATCATATTTTGATGAGGTATATGATTAACAGAGAAAGAGTAACGACCGACGTACCAAGCCAGGAACTGTAATCCCCGTAATAAACTGTTCATAATTATGTTTGGGAAATTGGGTGCGACGCATGACATTTCATAAAATAATAAATTCTTTGACCTGATTATTGCACAGTGTATTCTAACGAATATGGTGTTCATTTATGACCGCGCAGGTGTTCTGATTTTCAATCGTCAATTTGATTTCTTTTGATCACTTTCTCGTTGCACGACATACTCTCCTAGTGAGACGATGGCGTTAAGGCTTTCGTGGCAAGCGGCAGATTATTTACTGCTTCAAGTCACGATTCAAGTCACGATCGACATAGAGGAGAGCTTTTCAGTTTCAGCTTTCATAATCTGAGGTATTAATAGAATCGAAAACAAATTCAAACTATATCTCTGCAGAAGTAATAAAGATATTAATAGGATCGAAAACAAATTAAAAATATATCTCTGCAGAAATAATAGTTATTATTAGGATTGAAAACAAATTCAAACTACATCTCTGCGGAAGTGGATAATTCATAATTTGCAATGACAATGAATACTTAGTAAATGACATAAGCCCGTAATGCAATTCAAAACAAAGTCAAATCGGCGAAGCAGAAAATGATTTGAATGTTATACGTTGTTCATGTATATAAACACTTTTTTTGTCGGTCAAATCAATGTAATATTTCATACCACTCGAAAATGCCTTTCACAATTCAAACCTTTTTTGGGTACAAGGAGTTCTGTTCTCACAATATTTATTATTATTAATCATATTTAATCAATGCGTTCTGAAATGACGAATGTTTAGTTGATCTAAACTTTAAAAGTCAGCAGAATATGCAAATATCTCTCTGAAATTATCATGTCACCCTGCAAATATCTGACGCAAATACAGTCGGAAACTAACATTTTGGCTTCCCTTCCAAAAATCAATTCCTCATGACCGTCAGACGAACATTTACTGACAAACCATGCATCGAGAACTCCGCCTGCCTTCCCATTCATTTCATCTGTAACGAGATAGCGCATTGCGTTCGTGACTTAACGCGAAATTAAGGGGAGGATTCAGCAGACGCATCTCATTTGATTTGTTTTCGTGTAATCGAATATCGATGCCTCCAATCTACCCTAAATCAGAGATGGATGAGACAGTCGCAGTCGCGGTTGATTGTACGACGTCGGCGCCGCTTTGGCGTATCGGCGAGTGTTCTACCCAACTGCTCTTTGTTTATCGGCGTAGCACCCTTTATTTATCGGCAGACTGCGGGCAAAGAGTTCATTTATCGGCTCACTGAGTTTTATTTACACAGAAGTACGCTGTTGATGAATAGCCTTGACACACTTTCACTGGTAGCTCACAGACCCTGTATCGACATGTGAATTTTCTGTCAGACAGAAGTTCCACGTTTCTGTTGATTGAGTAGACTGACACTTTTTTTTTGAGAGAGACTATCATTATGTGCTTTAAGTTGTGGTGGAGGGAGGGGCACCTACGTATTGAAGACAGATTACAAAACTTTAAGCTCTTCAGAATGTACTGAATGTTTAATCTTAGATACTTCAAAATTTCTGCACAGAAACAAAAGGAAAGCTGTTGATTTCATCCGTTCGTTTCATCAGGGATGAAACTATATTAAATCAAGTTTTTTGTTAACATATGTGTTCAAAATCTAAATTTGACAAACGTGGAGAAGAAATATCAATTTTTCCTAGATCTTTTTGATAGTGAAATTTACTTATTCGCAATTGACAGAGAAAACGGCCACTTTTATATCTGCATCAAATACAAAAACTCAAACAGCTTGCACCACATATTTTCGAGAAGTTCTATTTCATCATACCTGTAATTTATTCCATCATGCCTGGTACGCCAGTTTTAACTATGAAAACTCAACTTAAACTGCATTAAGTGAAATTTGTGATTTATTCCATATTCTTTACTCCCTTTTTTTATTGCTCACAATCTGTGTTCATCATAAAACATCGGTGATTTTCCATTCATCTCTCCTCAATATTCTTCAGCATCATTCATAAATTCCCAAATTCATTTTTAATTCAGTCTATGCCATCATTTCGTGTCTGAAATTTTGCTAAAAATTTACTTCACAAGCTCGTTGCCTCACAAATCTGTTCAATTTCGACACATTAAAGTAAACGTCACCTGCCCTCATCTGGATAGCATCACTCAGCTGGAGTGCCATGTCTGTTCATTGATCCAGGCTACATTTTAGTTAAGTTAATGATTGCTGGAACTAGCTATTTTTTAAACCAATGGCTAATAATTTCAGCAAACCTGCAAACACACTCTGTTTAAACAATAGTGCTTTGTGTAATTCATTTAAATCAATCCAAATTTTCATGAGTATTACGGGTTATCATTTGAATCAATTCAAATTATGTTAAGTATTTCAGGTTATCATCATCACACGTCTGTGCCGAATATTCCATTTCTATGACATCATCACCAAATCCCTGGCAACAGCTCCACATCTTATCTACCGCACATCGCCGAGACTGGCCNAACCGTTTTACAAACGGGAATCGTATCCTGTATACCGCTCTGTTGGCTGGTGCAGCACGCCCGTTGTGGCGGCGAACACGCTATGCCGTTGTGGCGCATAAATCACCAGAGGATGCCATAAGCTGTCTATGCAGGCAACTCTTGCCAGGTCTGAGCCATTCCGGCGAGATGGAACAGCGCGGTTACGGACAGCCATTGCTAGTCTCGTGGCAAGGTGCCTGTGTAAGCACGGAACCACTTTATGGGATCCAATGGCTCTTCTATGGAAATATCTTGTAGATCAACTGCGAGTGAAATTCAACTAGTCGAAAAGTTGCTGAATTAAGGTGTGTTTTTCTCACCCGTTAAGAGCTCGTTCACAATGAATTTGTTACTCATCCATCCCCTTTGTAGGTATTTCATTTATTAAAACCGGTTAAATAAAATAACATCCTAGATGCACATTCGTTTAAAGCCTTTGTGATGCAGGCTTTGTTTTCTTTTGTGAAGCAAGGGATATTGAGATTCTCATCAAACTTAGAGTGTAGCATACTGGCCAACATACCAATTCTGACACTTCATCTTACCATTACTGCTTCCAGGTTACCGTCAAACAGCTGAACAACTGAAATTTGAAAATAAAAATTCACGTCCTTCGGCGTTGACAACTGAAACCCTGGTAAGCAACCTGAAAATTAGCCAATCGGTCAACTACATTAGTCATGCTTTATTTCGTCATATTTGCGTAAGGGCCAGGGTATCAGAAATTAAAATCACTGTTTTTGTGGTTTTCTTTTCCTGTCGGTAGCGGAATTCAAGCTCGGGAACATTTTAGAGCTTTGCGGAACCGAAAGGACGAAATTGTTCAATTTGCTGTGAGATTTCCCTTGTACAAATAGTAAATACAAATGTATTCGTGTGTAGTGATAAGCTGATATAAATGATACTCTTTCCTTCAGATATATTGATGATGAAATGAACCTTTTTAGCTCCAATGTCTGTTAATAAACGAAAAATTTTGCATAACTTGCAATCACTTCGATTTTTCGATTCTTTTTTTCGCTTAGACGAATGTTTAAATTTTCCGAAGCTCACAACCTTCTTCGCTATGATTCGATATTCTCATATTTATTTCGCCTTAGCATTCTGTTTCATGTGAGCTTACATAGTAATTTGTAACTTCTTTCTATCTTAGTATGATTCTATATTAAATTGACTCTTAAATTTTACACGCAAAAATTCATTAGACTGTCATTTCTATAAACATTCACTCTATATCGAAACATTGCCTTTTATAAATAGACAGTGATATTGAATTTTATAGAGTGAGTGCTTCAGTATATATGATTATCAATTTTCTTCGTCTTTTAACGCGTGATGAACTGGAAAAATTCAGTAAAGTTGAAAAGTTAGAAATCCTGTCATACTTTTATGTTTATAGGTTTCTCAAACTCTAATTCCACACCATGTACCACTAAGCCTACAACACTTTACCATACCATGTATCAACAAAGACTATCACACAAGTACGCATTTCGCACCGAACACGATCGACCGTCTCACTAGCAGGCGCAGTAAAGCAAAGCAATAAGTGATACTTTATGGAGTGGCGGTGGCGGGGCGCAGTCTCATAATCCCATTAATGTTACTGCTCATTTAATAGGGAGTGCCAAACTGGAGTGCCTCTCTGCCAAAACCGCCTCTTGCAGGCTTTAGTGCAGACAGTGAACCAAGTTGTAGGGCTAAAGCTTTAAAGATACAAAGCAGCTTATTCAAAAACTAGCTTACATGGCCCCTTCAAAAATGACGGGATTCGATATTTTCCTCGAATAAATCCTCTAGATGTGGATGCCAAACAAATATATCCATTCTGATAGTACCCGAGATTAAAATATTCTTGTACTTTTGCACTGGTGAAACTCGTATCACAGATACGGTCGTTAAGCGTCCTTCAAATGAAATCAAAGAAGCTGTTTCTTAAGAAGCGGACACCAAACAAATAAATTAATACACCAAGGTTGTTAGTATTAGGTAAGAAGATTAGGACCGAATTTTTATTACTAAAGATTTTTATTACTGCATCATGTCATTTGATCATTAATTTATTGGTTTATTCGAGAGTGAAGTGTCAGTGCAAGCTGATTTACGTGTACTGGTAGACATCTATGAATTACTCCATGTTTTTTCTTTTTATAATATGCGAAAGCATCTTATTCTACGAATACATCGAGGAATGGACTCTAAACTAATAATTTTGTCTTGTATTTAAAATATGAATAGTTACTGAAATTTGCATATATTCGAAATCATTGTCAAGCAGAACGAGTTTATATTTTCTCAAAATAATGACCAAATCAGAATTACATCAGTATTGAGGAAACTCTGCTCATCTCACTTTAATGTATCGGCCAATTTCCGACGGCGAGTAAAATGCCACAGCGGAGATTACAGGAGAGCGTCCTCTGATCTCTGCCTAATATTTTTCTCGCAACTTTAATTATTTAGCTTATTTTACGGAATGATTAAAATCTGCCTCTATGCTGGCATAATTAAAAATGTTATTAATATTACGAAGCATGTAAAGAACCTTGCAAAAAGGGCCTAACTTTATTGTCACGTTATTGTGTCGCTCAACAAAGCCTGGAGCTTATGAATGATTTTATTAATAGTTTCACACGAAAGAATGCATCCATTGTTTTCCTCGTCAGAACACGCGCAGAATTAAGAGTTCTGTTCACGGTGTAAAGAGTTGCTCTTTAAAGGATTTTCACAGAAGAAATACGTGATGAAAAGAGCATAAATTGAACACTGCCATAGGCTGAGATTTCGTGGAGGTGTGAGATAATGAATGTGTTCTGTGAGTTAAGAGATTGATGTTCAATTACTTGTAGAAATAACTTACGGAAGAGGTTAACGACTACAAATTACTTGAATTTTGCGGAGTATTCATTTTGCGATGCCATTTAAATAATTTTCACTTGAACCCAATCGTTACACCGGTGGATTCAAACTTTCATGATGTACAATATTTTCAAGCTTCATCGTTTCTTTACTGACATTTTAAAACTTTTCCACCTCCTTACCGAGTTACAGGTGCTGGTGCGTCTCTGTTTTGGCAAGAGGAAGAAATCCACTTATAAATTCAACAAATAATCTAATAGAAAGGTGTTTGTAACAGCAATAGTAATATTGTTAGCAGTTGTCAAATTTAGTTGCAAGTCGTGATAAGCTCTTACAGCTCCCTGACCTACCTTGTCGCTTCTACTCCACTCCAACAATGTAGCCCGTGACGGGATTACGTCAGCTGGAATGAGTTTTTGAGCAATCTCTCGAATAGACTCCTCCATTACCGGTCGAATAAATACAATGTATTATGTTAATTAATGATATTTCTTCAGTAGCACTCAACTTCTTAAACAATTTCAGAAAATCAAGCACAACCTCCACCGCCATTAGTCGTTTCTAATCCAACCGGTTTTTCATTTCATGAACAGAGAAAAGTTAAAGCTGCAAGACTACACATGTTTAAGCAGTTCACCCTTCGTTCCAAGTGAGTATTCCAAGTTTCACGCTCCCCAAGAACGCTCATTGCCGTCACTTGGGACTTCACATCATTCCTCTTGAAGCTCCGGACAAATCAGCAATGAAAATTCTGCCGAGTAAAGCCATGTCCGCACGAGCGGAGATTAAAAGCTAGACTCACTCGGATTGGAGACTTTAGGGGCAGTAATTCAATCAGCCGACGTTATGAGATGACCAATTGGCAGTACGGTAAGTTATAGCTATTGGCCTTTGTAACATATGGCCCAAGCAGAGCACTCACACTCACTTACTTCGTTTACCTCGAAAGTGGGCGGAGTGGCCCGGCGGTATGCGTGTGCTGTTCGTGAAGTGAAGTGGCTGAAACTTGGGTGTTCGTGTTCGTGTTGACCGCTTATGGCCGTTAGCGGAGTGAACTAGGTACACAGTCACTTTCATCACGTTCACGGCACAGGTTGTATGATCCCCATAACAGATGTACTGTACAAACAGATCTCTCAGGGCAAAATAAGTATGTGTGCGATCCATACAAAAAACATACCAGTAGTGTAAAATGCATAACTTAATTCTCATGCCAGCAAGCCGGGTTGGTTGCTCAAGTTTTGTTATTTTTATATACCAGCATGTTTTCCTTTCTCTTAACTATCATCATTTTCACGCGCCAGCGTGTTAGCCCACCAGTCTAAATTTAATCTTTTTCACATGAAAGTTTGTTAGCCCACCAGCCTAGCTTTAATTGTTTTTACAATAGAGTATGTAAAGTTATATCAGCATAACTTTCATCATTTTATCATCAGAGTATGGTAGATTGTCAGCATAGCTTTCATTTTCACATGAGAGTACGGTTGATAATCATCATAACTTTCATCATTTTCACATGAAAGTATGGTAGAATATCAGCATAACTTTAATCATTTCAGCATGCCAGTGTGTCGGTCGATTATGCAGCTTTCATCACGGCCATGAGCCAGTTTGTACTGTTAGCTCATTACCTTGATTCCGTCATAGAAACTTATTGCTCACACTCAGGCATCGGTTTGATTCATTTGAGGTGCTCTTTTCTAAACATAAATCTTGAAATCAATGAACAAAGTGGGCTCTTCATCGCAGCAGTTTCGGCAGCGCTAAAGAGATTCGCAATAGAATTGAGCACAGCAACACGTACTGCAGTAGCAGGCAATTATGAATTATAGGAAGATTTATGAGCGTACAGGAATAATATCGACGATGTAGCGGGTCTGCGTGTATTAATAATTTGCATTTAATTTGTGCATACGTAGCTTTGATGTTGAAATTGCACGTGCAAGTTGAATACTAGAGGTCAGAAAGTTGCCTGCAATTCAATGGGAATTTTTGGACCATGTTTCTTTTACATTGATTGCGATTCTTGTACTCATCAGTCCCAGCGTCTAGCGACTACGGTAAAGATTTGTTCGCTAACACGGATAGTATACCTGATGAAATTAAAAATCCTATCTCCCTGACCACCGCTCTAAGGTAAAATATTTTAGGGTACTTAAAATTAGAACTCTGGAGGATTTATTAGCGAAACTAACGCTTTGATCTAGAATTTATTTTTGAAAACACCGGGCACCGCTGTTTTGAATTGATTTTTCCCCCACTTCAATGTGTAGT
Source organism: Platorchestia sp. MABIK (assembly GCA_014220935.1). Classification (NCBI taxonomy): domain Eukaryota; kingdom Metazoa; phylum Arthropoda; class Malacostraca; order Amphipoda; family Talitridae; genus Platorchestia; species Platorchestia sp. MABIK. The sequence continues at coordinate 359,681 of JACJUY010000026.1, forward strand.
GAAATTTGGGGCGTAATATCCGTAGATGTGTAGTAACTTTGAAACTTTGTATGCTACGCACAAAGTTTCAAAGTTTGAAACTGAAAACAGACATCGTTGGTTCACCATTAAAGAGCGTGTCAGTCTGGGAATACAATGCTAAGACGCTTCATAATGGTTATTATATATCATACAGATATCATTTAATTCAACCGTACATGTACAAAATGACCTTCTTTTTGCCTAAAAAGATTTAGAAATGGACAAAATTTTGATCAAAGATCACGACGCCAATTAAAAGCTTTAGAGATGATAGAACTAATTACTTCCTAAAAATGTTCCTAGTCTTTTTCGTACATCATTTTGGCGTAAGATTTGCATGACTGTAGAGCAGCCAGGTTCACAACACTAGATTCTCTGACCGAGTTCACAACAACATTAACGAAAATAATGAGATATAAATACAAAAAACAACCTAGTGGAGACTGAATAGTGAAGTAATATAAATCCCATGCTATTTATTAGATTCATAACTGAATTAGTTTGGCCGATCTATCACTCTCTGAGTGCAGGACGAGGAACGTTCAGTAAGAGATTACCGTCAATCCCCAAGTTATTTATCGCCTAGTGCGAACTTTAAGCTGTGCAGAAAAAAAAAGTCTTGTTATTTAACTAACACGATTTTCGATCCAAGTCTGTTCTTACCAGGGACCTGTTTTTACGTAAAATTTCAGGTTCACATAAGATGGTGTCGAATAACTCGAATATCGACTATAAAGAATGAATCGTATATGGGTGTGAGTTTCAGAGTGAAAGGTAATTATGAGTGGAGAACGCAAATGGGCCACTTGGTGATAAAAACCTTGGTCTAAGTTGTCGAGAGATTTAAGGTTGCGGCTATGGACAGCTGAAATTCTCAACGTGTTTTTTCCTCCTTTTTAAAAATCAGGTCATTCTTCTAAAAAGTCAATGTGGTCAGCCACTGCAATACAATATAACCAACTGCGTGTTAATGAGCGCATTCAATGGCATTTTAAGGAGAAAAAATATCATGGCAGGCAAGGGATTAACCGGATCGTGAAAGAATTCCAACATATGAAAGACATCAGAAAGACAGTGCTTTGATCTTCCAGTTGCTATCAACCAGGAACATAAACTGCTTTTGCTTACGTTTCATCATAGCAGAATGAAGATCAGCTCTGTGCTACCTATCAAAAAATTTCGTAATTCTGGTTTTCTTCGCACTAGAACTAATACAAGAGATTTAGGTAAGCTGATGCACAATAGGACAGCTTACTTAAACCTTATTCATATCTGCAGCAATAACTCGCGACGATGAAGAAAAATTTTAGAGCAAAACCAGAGTTTCACTTATGGGAAACCAATAAATTGAACATTTTTACGTGTCATTATTTAAGCATGCGAGGAACATCAGTGATAGTATTTGAAACTAAATTATGCATGTAGTTCTTAGTATCAGAAATATCCTCTCAGAGATTTTACGGAGGAAAAAACATAAAATTTCAAACAGTTTTAAAATTATTTTATCACAAGCGATACAGAAGTAGATTGTTTCTTTAGTCTAGTACAATGGACACATCTGAGAATAGCTACCTAAGGGTATAAATATGTTCAGTGAATTCTATGGCATCCTATCACCAACGCTATTTTAAGGAGTACAGCCATGTTTTATCTTAATTCATTTAACCTGTTGACGCGACTGCGTAGAACTCTCAGGGTGGCTCAATTTCAGGCGACCGCAAATAACTCTCAAGATATACAAAAAGAATGAGCAGGCGTTGGCTTCCCACGCACCTTGCTCAGAGAAAAAGCTTTTTCAGGCGGTCAATTGTGCTGTCATGACACGACGAATTACGAGAAACCCGTTTTTGGAACAAACTTAAAGCATTTCTCGTTGTACTATATCTTATTCGTTTAAAATTGTTTAACTTTTTAACGAATAATTTTCAATTGAAGAGTTTTGACACCCAAATTTAAATTTTAAATGGAAGAGTTTTGGCAGTCAAATCTAAATTTCATAGACAGAATATTATGATTTTTCAGTACCTACTTGACGTAGCCATGCGGCAAAGAAAGTCGTTAAGTAAATTTAGTAGCGTAGCTGTAAGGATTTCAATGAATCACGATCGGCCAAACGCGCATTTATCATTTCGGCGTTGAGTGGCTCCGTATTTGATTCAATGGAAGGCCAATTTCGTCGTCTGATGGTGCGATAACAGCAGAGTTGCTCAAGTAAATCTGGTGCGCTGATCGCAATGATTTTGACCAGATCATGACTGTTTAGTGCGTTGATCGCAATGATTTTGACCAGATCATGACTGTCTAGTGCGTTGATCACAATGATTTTGACCAGATCATGACTGTCTAGTGCGTTGATCACAATGATTTTGACCAGATCATGACTGTCTAGTGCGTTGATCACAATGATTTTGACCAGATCAAGACTGGCTTCTCTGGTCACTGGTCAATGCAGGCAGGCCTGGTCACCAGGGATACAAACGAGTCTGATTCATCAACGTCACGTGAGACTGATCTTAATTAGTGATAAATCGGGAGGGTTGAGTGCTTTCGGTGATTTCGAACTGCGCTCATTTTCATGTGGACTCGCCCGACGAAAATTTAAATGTGGCTTGATGAGCGTAATCATGTTGCATGTGTCTTATCCTGTGCATGTGGCGTCGTAAATGTTGCCCATTTCCTGCGTGTGTGTGGGAGAGGGAAGGGAGAATGTGATGTGTCTAATCACTCCTAGTATTGTCGATCATCAGGTTATCTTCTCCCAACTCTATGGCGTCGAAATGAATTGAATGATTTTGAGAAAGTCATATCGGAGGGCATTTGCATCCGCGTGGGCAACATTTCAGAGAGAAAAAGAAACAGAATTCATTGTGACCAATCGAAGTGGTGTGGAATACATTTAACGTCTGCTCTGCACCAAATCTTAGCCTCAAAATACACCAACGGTACATCCCTCGAAATGAATAAAAATTAACATTATTTAAAAATAGTACTTATGATAATAACTGAACTCCAGCACAAAGTCTCGCTACAAAAGATACAGACTGTGTTCTGAGTAATATGATAATGGAAAGGAAATTTGAGTTGAACAAGTTATAATGAAAGAAGATGTCAACGACTTTAACAGTACAGCTACAATATCTTTTTGCTTGCCACATTTCATATTTTCATCACCCAACACGTGATCATGAACTTTGCACGTAACGTGTTTCCATGCCTCGTGTGGTATCTAAAATTGTGCAAAAGTTCTTCAGAACTGATTGAATTTTTAACTCTATGTTCACTTTACTATCCCTGCAGTGTGAAATCCCAGATCATAACATATTTCATTCCGTATTCGTGTTCCAGTGCAAAATGTTCTGAGTTTAAAAATTTTCACACACGTATAGTTCTGCGATACATTGTAGAAATAGTGCGAACTATGTGCAGTGCCGATATTTTCGAATATGCCACGGTCACTCTCACACCGACAGAATAAATCATGATGTAGCCGAAGACAACTTATAACTCAGTCACTAATGAATAATGAAAAGTGTCACATTGACATATGGTAGATGAATTAGCATATGAATTTTTCCTCGAACACACATTTGCTGAGTCAAACACCAGTTCTATCAAATAAAGGGTTTGAAAGCATACTCAGAATGCATCCCCATATCAGAAGAATATTTTCATATCAGATGACCTTGTTGAATCAGTTGACCGATATTTCATGTTTAACTGAGTAGCGATGCTGAAATGGAATTCACGTTTATCTGAGATTGAATTCTTAATGGGCTGCTCCGTACTCACGCTATTCTCACATGAATTGAATTTCTATACACTAACGGATTGGATAGTTTTTTAAAGAAACCGGGTGAGAGGCTCAATGGCAAAATATTTCTATAATTGAAATTTTTGTCACAAATAGTGAATGCACGCCAAGCTAGTAGCGCGATGATTTAATGAAATTCTTTGAGATACGTTTGACAAAAAACTCTAACCAACAAAATAATTCAACATTTTCAAACAGTCAACAGAAGTAAGCGCTGTGAAAATCCAGTCATACTCTTTGGCAACCTTATCGACGAAATCACAAATAATTACTGAGATGAAGTAAATTCTAATATTATTACAACCAGACCATGACCTATAGCAGCACGACCATTTTCCATGATAATTTGTAAATAAAAGATGACAAAATGACCAACCGCCATGGCAGTACAGTCACATGCCATGGCAATGCAGTCGCATGCCATGGCAATGCAGTCGCATGCCACGGCAACGCAGTCGCATGCCATGGCAATGCAGTCGCATGCCATGTCAGCGCAGTCGCATGCCACGGCAACGCAGTCACATGCCAT
>JACJUY010000026.1:364089-381559 GCA_014220935.1 Platorchestia sp. MABIK
TCGCATGCCATGGCAACGCAGTGACATGCCATGACAACACAGTCACACGCCATGGCAACGCTGTCGCATGCCACAGCAATGCAGTCACATGCTACGGTAATGCATGCCATGGCAATGCGGTGACATGCCATGGCAATGCAGTCACATGCCATGGCAATGCAGTCACATGTCAAGGCAATGCAGTAGCATGACATGGCAACATGGCGTAAGCGCTAACGCAGCCCAATCATATCCCATGTCTGCCTAAATTGCCAGCCCTGTGAACACGCTCGGGTTCCAGCGAAAACAAATAGAACGCAAAAAAAAATTTCCAGCCGTTGCATAGAGCAGCAATCAACTGGAAGAACGCACAAAATCGCACGAAAACAAAACGCTGCAAAATACGGCTGTTGTAAAACAGACAAAACGCCTGAGAACAAGAGCGTGAAAAGGCGTTCTTGCATAAACTATTGTGAGCTGCGAGTGTTGGGCTTGTGTTTGAATTGCTTTGTGAAAAAAAGTAGAAATCAATCACGACTGCAATGAGATTAAAGTGGAACGAAATTTGGAATTGAAAGGTTCTTTTTTAGGAATGAAGAAGTATCGATGGGAACCTTAATTCATTAACGACTTGCCGTTCTACAATTTCTTATTTTCATATAAGGCATTTATTTATGAGAACAAATTAACTTTATAAATTTGAAACGAGTAACCAATTGTTACTCTTACGACTTGTTGACATTTTCGTGTTAAAGTCAGCTCGCATTTGTTAAAATTCAAAAAACTTAATTGAATAGGTAGTAAATAATGAAATTAAGTAAGAATTACAGGATGACATAAATTAAAATAACCACTGATGAGAACACCATGAATTTTTGGTTCCACTATCAGTTGTAGTTCACGATATTGAGCTGCAGTAACTAAGATATTGCGGTCGCACGTCCTAATTTACCTTTATTTAAAAAATCGTTTTGAAAACAACGCTTGTGCATGCATATACCACGAAACTAAAACCACAACATATACATATCCACGAATATTTTTACAACAACTGATAAAGTCCAAGAATTTAAATATCTTCCTCGTATTTCTATACGAATAGCACTTGCGAGAAGGAATATTTTACAATTAATTTCAAAGGCCAGGAATTATAACGTAAAAATGATTCGAATTTAAAAATTCTTATAACATTTTCTTTTTGAAATGCCAGAGGATCATTGAACACACTCAGCATTTTTCCTTTGCTTCAGATCCAGGAAATGCACAAATGAATGTGCATTGGCTACACTGAGAGCAGAGCAAGTAGCGCATCTGTTCTGCAGTGGCGCTCGACTGTGAATTTCTGACGAGGATTCCTACATTGCAAACGGGCTTGCGAGAGCCAAATCGTAAAATCAAGAGAAGTGCAATGAAGTAACCTGAAATACTCTTCCGATGAAATGTTTTAAGATTTGCAGCGTGTTTGAGCTAATAATCTTTGAACACGCATGTTTTTGCTACGTTTTCGGCAGAATTGTTTAGATGTATTGAAGTTTTTTGTTTGATATTTCGAATGTTGAACTCTGTCATTTTTGTACGAGAGAATTTAAGTTCTACAAATTTAGCGCTAGCTGTGGGCTTCTCATTTAAAATCCCAGTGCGCTAGAAAATGATAGTAAAACTTATGCAGAATACATAGAATTTTAAATTAAATTCAACTAAGATCCAATGGGGCATCAGAGGATCCCGCAATTTTCATTTCAGCATTTCAGGAAAAATTGTGCGAAATAAAAACTGGTGCGTATGATAATGTCGACACACAAGATAAAAACGCTTTCACTAAAATATTTTGCAGTTTTCTTTACAAAATCTATCAAAATCCATCAAACTCAGTTTATTTCACTCATGCGAGTCAGGGCATCGAGTTGCGCAACCAAATTATCCGTCGCAAATATTTTCTCATTAAATGCACAGGCTGCTTAATGAGGGCTCGTTGGTGGAATTTCACTGATAATGCGTTGGAAAAATTCTATAGCAGACTGATTGAACTAAAAACCTTGCTCTCTAATGGTAAGACATCGTGAACGCCAACGTGTTTGGAAAAGATACTTAAATGTGAGATGTAAACACCGTAGAGTTTTGTCGAAAGATTCTTTAATTTTTGATGAGTTTACGTTTTGGTTGTAACTTTGCCTGAAAAATTAGGATAAAGTCATACTTATTTTCCGAGATTATGTCACGTATGCTACGTTTTCTTTAGTCAGGAAAATAGAATAAAACTTTTTCAGTGTATGGCAACGTTGTTCACCCTCCTTATAAAATCTCTTGAAATATTTTTTATTTGTAAATTTGACTTACATTTTTTTGGTTTAAATTTTATAAGACTTCTTGATTTGTTTTCTCTCCTAATATTACGTGCAGGTATTACACAATGCCTGAGACACTTCTCAACAAGTACGCAGATAGAAAAGTTATGCGAAAGACTCAAAGTTGCATACCTCCTTGCGCAAGATTGGACACTCGGCAGGACATGACACTAAGAGGCGCCCAAGGGTATTCAAAAGATTTTCATCAGTGATGAACAATCATAAGATAATGCCCTTGAAGATGCAATAAGCACTTACGTAAAGAAAAGGGTAGTGAAGAATAGTACAAGAAAGTGCATGAAGTTAATGAAAAAGTTAAAAAAGCGTGAGAAGGAAGATAATAACATTGACAACTTGTCCAATTGCTTCATATTTCAAGCATTATTTTAAAAAGCAAATAACTGACACTCACCAAAAAGATTTCCAAATGTTTATACAACTAAATTTCTTTCCCCAATACTGTGCTTCCAACACACACGAGTGGCATTCTGGCCTCAAAAGACCTTATAATTAAACATGAACGATTACGTAATGCTTCACTGACACCATACGTTAATTAAAGTTGGTCGATTGACACCCTTAGTAAAAGAAACACACTCTAAGATGCCTCAAAAAGTGCTTATCCACGTTCTCTCACTACTGGTTGTCACACTAATGAAAAAAAAACACACCCACTCAAAGATACCCAAAAAGTGCTAATTCGCATTCTTCTGCTAATGTAGCACGTTTTGATTCCCTTACGATGCACGGTCCAGAGGTCTAACTGTCGGTTGGTGTCCAGCAGCGGAGAGTGGCGCCTCTAAACAATGCGCATGGCTCCACTCGAGCGGTGATTGCTTCTCTTAATGAAGCGCAATGATGGAACTCCGCGTCCAGTCTGGCGCTCGCTTTTGGTGCTGTGGCGAGGCGGGCAGGAGTGGCAGGATTATGACAAGTTCCGGCGTAATGAGAAGTTTCTGCGTAATGAGAAGGTTTTGGGTAATGAGAAGGTTCTGCGTAATGAGAAGGTTCTGCGCAATGAGAAGTTTTGAGGTAATTACAATTCTCGGCGTAATGAGAAGTTTTGAGGTAATTGCTAGTCTCGGAGTAATGAAAAGTTTCTATGTAATGAGAAGTTTCGAGGTAATGATAATTACAACAGAAAATATTAGTAATTTAAAATTCTTCAGAATGGTACAACAATTAGATATTTGAAAGAGGGCGTTGGGGAATTGAGGATCTATGTGGACAAGCAAAGTGAATGGTAATTTAAACTCTTTTACAATGGTACTGGAATTAAATATATGACACAAGATGCAAGTGCTTCATAGTGTAAGAAAATTAGAAAATGATGCAGCACATTCCATAGAAAATACTATTTCAATAATTAATACATTAGAAAAAAAAGAACCGCGCACTGCACTCCTAAATCAATCAAATAATGAAAGCAATAAAGTAATCAAAAGTCTCATTTCAGATGCACATAGTCGCAACTGCGTTTGAGATTTATCAACAAATCATTGTATTTCCCATTATCACTCATAATATTATTCGCCAGAAAAATATTTTTCAATGATGAATGACCAGAAAGACGAGTCACGGACAGCATTCCGCTGAGGGCTCGCCGTATGGAATTGATGACAGCAAAAATCCAACGGGAGAGACGACGATGTTACAGTTCGTCGACAATACCTAATTGCACGAGGTTGTTGTTCTCAATTGACAATATTTGATGCCCGAAATATTTTATATTTGAAGTTGAAAGACTAATTTTTTAATTCTTTGAGGAGCTGAAAGTGACTGGCTCAAATTTCAGCATACAATACTACAGTATGAAGGAGTCTGACATTGATGTAATTGCTTATCTAGCGGTGAGAGCTAACACTGGTGAATTAACTTTATAAAATGTTCTATTCTGTTTGTAATGATGTCTTTGTAAGAGGAATGCTTAAAATCTTTGAAAATTACTCCTTTTTATAGCTTGATATTACGTGACTGTGTAGAAAACCAATCTTAAAGAGTTTAAAAGGTTTATCAAATTCGGGATACCAAATTACTCATGAAATGGTGTACTCTCGATGAATTCAAAATCAAATCAGTTGAATTCCATATTTTAAACTGAAGAACATAATGCATTTAGCGACTGTTAGGTAAACTTTCCCTTTATTTGACTAATATTTTAATGTTGTATTAGACATTATTTTAAACAAAAACTATATGAGTGGTCGATCAAGACAGCACAAGAACGTGGACATGTGCAAATGGCAGTGCGGAATATAGTTTCTGAAATGTTGGTTCAGAAAACCGGTTCAAGCGTTTTTAACTTTATCTTCAATTTATTTTCATCAGACTTCTGAGGCTGTAAAATAACTTCATCAATTTATGAAATTCGCAAGATCAATAAAAATGAAATGTCAAATGAGCCTCGTTGAAGAAAGGTCATAGCTCTTGGAAAATGAACGCGAGAGTCTTTTTGAAATGCAGGGTAGAACTACTTTTATTACGTAAGGGTTTATTGCTGGCAGTTTTCAATAACTTCTCTCTGTTTGTAAAATACCATCTTAAAGCCTTTTTTAGAATCTTCTGCTAGCATTATTAAATTTTTGCATTACGTACATTCTCAATAAACAATAACATTGAGGAAAACAAGTAGCCCATTTTAAATATAAGATTCTCGTAGTGTAAATATTCGAGAATTTTTCCCGTTTGTATAGTTGAATATTGTGGGATCACGTCCTTCATGCGAAATCTAAAGCTTTTTCTTTGTAATTCAGTTGAAATGTGATTATCGTACTGTCAATTGCTGTACAACCGACAAGTTTAACCGCAAACTCATCCAATGATCTACTTACAAAAAGTTAGCTCTGAAACTATGATTTAGTAACTTTCAAGTTCCAGCACTGTGTCACGGCGAAGTTTTTTTTGTGAATTGAGAAAGCGATCGTTTTTATTGATGGGCCTGTAATAGCGGTAGGTCGTAACTAAGCCACATGTCCCGGACCTGTCGTCCGACTTTTATTGCGTCCGCAGTCCTTGATTTACGACGCTGCGCGGATGGGCAGAGGAGCGGACTGCGTATGTTCAACTCTTGAACAGAGAACATAAAATAAAGATTCAAATTAGAGCTAAAAGATTGGTGGAGTGTCACCATGAGAACAACATACATATTGAGTTTGTCACCATGTTTACAATAACATACAAATTGAGTTTGTATGTTATAAAAAAGACAACCGAATAACTCTTGCGTGAAGAAGCTGCAGCGAGATAAAAATTAGAAGCTGAGTAGTAATTTTCCATTTCATCATTCTAATAATGGTTTTTCACAGGAAATTCAATTTTCGATTCATGATCAAATTCGAGTTTCAATAGAGTGGCAACAAGTGCAAAGAAAAAATCCTGATGATGTTGGTGCCTGTAATTTTGTGAGTGCTTCAACGGCTCCTAACCTTTATTTTATCCGAAACAATTATTTTCTGTTCAAGCAAAATATTCTAATTAGTGCTGAATTCAAAATTATCATCATATACCACAATCGTATTCTCAGAGCTTTTTACCTTCCATGATGAAGTTTCCGCCAGCTAATTACGTGTCATACGTAAAAATTCAAGGCCAACGAGTCATTGCGGCGACTTTTGAAAGCCAGTAGTATTTATTATATCTTCATCGGGTCAAATATGAATTAGTTTTCCATGTACAAATTAGAAAAACCTGTTCTAAAATTAGAATTTCAATGACAAAAATAAAATACGGTAGAAAAATATGAGTTCCAGTAGTGGGATACAGGTATGAATGTACTTACACCACCTAATTAAACCCAAAATAAACTATTTTTTTCAGTTATACGAATAACTTGCAAGCATGATGAATACGTTAAAACTGACATTTTGTCCGGTGCGATGAATAAACTTCTAATCAACATTCTTTAGCCAACAAATGCAAATAAAACGCTTCTCTGAATTTTGCATAGCTCTTCTATGAATTCTTTAGGCTACAGAATCCGTGAGTAGAATACACCTTAGAATAGAATAGAGCAATAAATATATTTTTGCTCTCTGACAACTGACAACAATAGAGCAATAAATATATTTTTGCTCTCTGACGACCGACAACAATAGAGCAATAAAGATATTTTTTGCTCTCTGACAACTGACAACAATAGAGCAATAAAGATATTTTTGCTCTATTCTATTCTCTGAAACTACATACTGATGACGGCTATTTTGTGTAAATTGATGACGTGAGATGTACAGCATAGGTAGAAAATGTTCCCCCACGGAACAAACAAAATCCATAAGTTACACACCATTTAAATATTCTGTCTAATCCTTATTTGTTTCAAAAAACCTCGCATTTTTCATCGAAGTCTTCAAGCGTAGAACCCAAAAAATTTTTTTCTGACGAAAAATATCCCTAACCCTTTTCATTTTTGAAGGAAAAATCGCCTAACCCATTTTTTGACGTCAAAAAATCCCTTAAAACTGGTTCTTTTGAACCATTGTTTAGGGATGGATGCATGCTCGGTTGAAAGTAATTGAAAGCTGAGTTTGCCCTGCCCAGCTACTCTGCTGATGGTTTTGCCGTGAGCGAGGCGTGCCATTTCATTAGGCTTGGGCTGGAAAGCGGGTGGGGAGTTCGAGAACAAACTCCAAAGGGTCTGTGTAGTCGGTGAGTTATGTCTGAAGTTTGAGTCGAGTCAGACTTGGCGCTTGTCTTACTAACTTCCTTGGTATTCTTTGGCAGGTTCGATTGATTGTTTCATGAACTGCGGCGTTATTTTCAGTTTTTTCGAGACTTGCTGTCGAAGATTTGTACGCGTCGGATAAACTGTGAACAGTGATTTACAGATCAGACAGATCGTTGTGTGTGCATCAGGATACCCTTTCTTTTTTACTCGCAGGGTTTCTTGTCTCCACGCTGTCAAAATGTTCCTATTCGACTGCTTAGAGGATGATTATTCATTGGTCATATTTTCTTTCTGTTACTGATTTCCTGCCGGTTGTAACTGGTATAAATTTTCTATACTGTCCTTGCCAATGTTATTGTACAGAATATACTTTCGATATCTTATTTGGTAATATTATTGAACAGAATATAGTGTGAATTTCACAAATGGTTTCCAGTTAGTTTTAGTGAGAAAAATTAATAACATCAATCATCCTTAAGATCAAAGCTCTTTCATGAATGTATCTAAAATATTTCATAGATGCGTACGAGAACAATAATTGCTAAATTTAGCAATTTACAGCGTGTTTCATTTATCCACTTTCAACTTACCAGTAACCTGAATTTTATTCGTGAACAAATGATTGTAGTTGATTAATTTCGATGAGGCGTGTGTTACAACCGAAGAGTGTAGTGAATCTGAAAGTGCATGCGTAATAGAAGCAAAAACACCAACGCGACTTTGAATGCAATTTTTTTTCAAACAACGAACGTACATCATTCATTAAATTTGAAAACTTTTCTTTGGGGCGAGAAACTCTAATTCTTTTGTTTGAGGCACTAGATTAATTTATAGGTCTACTGTCATTGGAAAAAGAGTAAACCGAAGATAAGAGTACTTGATCATTTCTATTGTGAATCAGTTTAAATAAAGTAGGACTTTGAAAGCTACTGTAGATTGACGTTTGCATCAGCGGTAAATGCATCAAGATCAAAGTCCCGTTATCTGCCATTGAATCTGGTGAATGTCTGCCTAAGGCAGCACTTGTTTCTTTTAAGGAATAATCAGAAATTTTTTTGTGCATGTGAGTATCGTTGAATATAAACTGGGCTTATCCATCATGGAGTGTGCGTGAAATAGAACCAGCGTTTTTGTACCCACAAATGGAATGTTTTTTCCTCTTTAGCTGACGAGATTGCGTTATGAAGAAAAGATACGTTATGACGGAAGGCTATATTTTGTGAGGGATGTTGATAACAAAAATTGTTTTTACTTGCTGAAGAAATGTGTCTGTTGAGAAGCCGTAAAGATCATGACGGGCAATTTACATCAATGCTAGTGGATATTCAAAAACGTTCTGCTGCAAAAGGAATTATTTACTGCAGGCTCGACTACACAGGATCAATAAAGAAATCATGCTAGAACCCATTAATTATCAAGGGAGTTTTTATGTTGAGAGCACGAGAGCACGTTTCAATTGATGCCACTTGCGTTAAAGATATATTTGCATCTCCTACGAATACTATATCCCCAGTATAATAACGTAATGCATACATCTTCGATTTAATACTGTAATATGACATTATGATGCAATACTATTGGTTAGTAACTCACTAATCGTAGTAACTAATCGTTCTGACAGTTGTTGAAATTTATAATAACTTCAAGACGATCAGCATGATTTTGATTTCCCGTTTTCAACATTTTCAAAACATTTTAAACAATTAATTTACCACAAGCGATACAGAAGTAGATAGTTTCTTTAAGTCTAGTACAATGGCCAAATATGAGTATAGCTACCTGTGTGCCCGAATAAGTTCAGTGACTTGCAACACATCTGAATGACGTTGGCTGAGAACTGAAAACTAGCAGCGACATGTTCCTGGGCACTGAGATGTAATTTTTTAACATTATACCCATCGTGTTATTTCTCTGAAACACGAGTGTGAATTTTTTAAAGGAAAGGATATTAATTAGTAAAGAGGTAAGTGGAGTACTTTTTTGAAATATAAGTATAGTATTAACACAGAAGCTAAAACGAGTACTTAAAAGGATCACGTAATTTCTTACTGAATAGGTGTGTAGAGTGCTTGATTAGAAGGTGGCGTATATTACTTACTGACCATGGAAGTACAATACGTAGACAAGAGGTGAGTGTATTTCTTACTCTAAAAATAGACTGTAAAGTACACCATTGTTTAACATGCTGACGACGTTCACGCGGTTGTTATGGTTGGATTGGTTAGGCTGGAAGTAGCAGACTGGAAAACCCGTCTTTACCGCTCGATTACATTTTCATTCTTTGTACGAAGCGTGAAAAGTGTAATTGCACAATAACATTCTAACGTGTATCCCGTAGTCTGCTTAAATGAAGGTAGTAAAAAATTGATATGCTATTCATTGACACAGGTACTAAAATGAGCGATTTGCCTAACGGTACACATGTGTACCAATACGTAGTCAGTTGAGCTTCCGAAATTGTTTCCCCATTTACCTTTTGTAATCTACGTTGAGACGTTCATTACTGCAAGTTTTACCTGATGGTACACATATGTACTGCATCAATACGCAGTCAACGTGTTAAGCCGTGATGTCGCTGCACTGCAAGACTTGCGCTCTCCCGTTAGTTGACCTTCATGAATAACTCGTTCAGTCGACGCGAGGAATCGATTTCTGCTTTGCAGCAGCCTGCCCATCATTCTGCCTGCCTGCGCAACATGAAGCAAAGTGAAAACGAATTACACTACAACATGTGTGCTATTTTCTACGGAAATTCCACGGCATCAAAAGTGAATTTTTCATGTTTTTTGCTTATGATGAAGTTCCCATGCAAAGTCAAGAAATGCATTTTCTTCATTGATATTCGAGGAAAATTTATTCGATTTAAAAATCCTGCAAGTAACACTAACAGAAAAACGTGGTAAAGGGAACAGTGAATTTAACAAAAAATAATAAATGTGCGCAAAAAATATATCAAGAAGACCTGACACCCGATGCCTAAAGAAAGATAGCTATTAACTACAATTTTGCGAGTTGAATTCAAAATAGATCCCACCACGAGAACCACGGCACAAATCAAGCCCCGCGATTTCAAGCTACGCAACAAAGAAATGATCTCAAGAACAATAAGCGGAGCCGCAAATAAGCAGCGTCGGAGTGACGAGGTTTCAGCAAGTTTCCTCATAAAAAGCTGCGATTGTGAGCACATGCAGACTAAGTGGAAGACTGTGAGGGGGTGAGAGAGAGAACATTGGACGCTCGTCGTAGACGACGACGGCCAAACAAAGGCTTGCAATTAACGTCATGAGGAACGAGCTCGTCAAGCAATATTTAGGAGCATCGTGCGAAATTCCAGTAAGTCACGAGTCTCTGACGGTAGCCCTGGTGAGCACGGAGCGAAGCCTCTAGCAAACTCTGCTCATTGATTCTTTACACTAGGTATTTGTTTTGACGTCAGAATGAAGAACGCGAGAGAAGTTCAGTTCTTAGAGTTATGACCGGGACAGGTCGGTCGAAGACACTCGAGTTCAATAAAAAGCTTGTACGCCCGTGAAAAGAGTGAAAGTTTGCAAATGAGAGAAACATCAGTAGAATATGGAAGTTTAAGGGTATGAACGCAGGAACAATGAGCGGGAGTCTAAAATGGGAGAACATTGACAGTATGTGCGACAGAATGTAAATGGGTAGTACTCTGACAGTAAAAACTCGAGACTGGAAGAAAGCGTACGGAGTTAGTAGTGGATCGTAGCTTATGTTATGGATACTACCCGCAATTTTTTGTAGATGTTATACCTATGCCGTAGCAGAAGTCTCTAGCTTTATCGATGAAAAACTCTCATGGATTATCTGCACGAGTAAAATTAACCTATTCGTTTACCAGCATTATTGGAAGTACAAAACTGAAACACCGTTTGAAATGCTGCAGAGTTTCTACACAGCAGCTGTTTCGTCACATCAGTCAATAAGTCAATAGAAAATGAGAGCCTGATAGTGAAGCGAGTACCAAACTGTTTGATGGTCTGATGCACTGAAAGTTTGGTCTGTATATATACAGACCAAATTGCATTAGCACATTGCATTTCCAATTTAAAATGAGTTACAGATCTTATGTTCTACATTCTCTAGAGAGCAACGAAACACGACAGAATTAATTTCAATATTTGTCACTAGGGACGCAAATTGTGTACTGAAATTGATGTTAACCAGACATGTGGATCAAATCGTGAGGAATATCAAAATGTTACTATTTATTACGTTATGAAAACGATAGGATTTTTACTTGAATATATAATGAACTGAAACAAATGCATTGAATTTATGCCGCATGCTATCGGTTGTCTGCAAGCATCGCATTATTCGCATCGAATCAAACCGGCAACAAAGAAACTCGGCCAATTTTTAAGGCATTGAATATTTTAATGTTAGGCGAGGAGCGTTACTGTGGGTCAAAGTCCTTGAAATGATTAATTTTTTTCGTGTAAATTGTCTGTAGATTGACACAATGTTTACAACTTTGACATTTTGCTCAATGTCCGACTGAATTTGATTGAAATTGGACCAAAAATATTCAATAATTGTATATCAAAAGGAAAATAATGGTGAATAAAAGCGGAAAAACTGGGAGATAAAATAAAATTAAAGGTATACAAAATTTACAATAATGGTAGACATAATAGACGGCTTAGTTCACAAACTATGCTCCAACATAGAGCAGACAAAATTTGTGAAAGCGCATTTCAGTCTCCTTTTTTTAAAAGCAAAGCTTTTGTCGAGACCCATCTAAAATTTCCAGTATTGTCCCACGCTTTCGTTCAATTGATCGCAAATGATAGATATGAGAGGTGAATTCTTCTATAGATTATTATTGCATATTAGAAATCATTGTCACGAAATTTCAGCTCGCAACTTTAGCATTCTTATTTTTTCAATTACTCGACCCAAATAAATAAATATTTGTTATTTAGATGATCATCTTTGCTGAAAGTTTTCAGTCTTTTTGCGGGTCGAAGACAAATTCAAGTTATAAATATTAGTCTAATTATAATGTGAGAAACTTTCCATGACACCAGAGAATTTTGAGAAAAATCCAAAGTTTTTTACAAATAGTAATATTTGTTCGACGCAACAAGAACACCGTGAACCTGCTGGCAGGAGTCACACTGTGGACTCACACGCACCGTAAATCAATATACCTACTGCATGGTACTGAATTATGTCATCGGAAGCAGGCCTACCCAGCCGTCTTGTCTAAGTGCAAAGAATATTAATTCGTAGAAGCGATCATGAGATTTCACATTTGAAGTAAGTGGGGAAATGTTTCGAGGCTGTGAGGCAAAATTCCGAGTAATGGATTTGTTGAAGATTTTATGCTCTCGCGTGCGTGACGTTGTGAGCACGACATGGTGAGCGTAACTGTAGTAGAGATGCACGTGACTAGAGATGCACGTGACTAGAGATGCACGTGACTAGAGATGCACAAACTCGACGCACACAAAACTGAAGATACGCGTAAGTAAATTTACATTGATCAAATTAAATACACGTACCTGAAAGTGCACGCAATCAAAATTGACGTACCTAGAGGTGCACGCAATCAAAAATACACGGTACCAGAGAGACACATAATCAGAGGTACATATATACAAACCCAGTCTCACTTTTTCGCCACCTGCATGCATGTTGTTCACCGCTTAAGCGATTTAAGCGATTAAATCGATTAGACGGTGAAAAACATGCCTGCAGGCGGCGAAAAAATTTGGACTGGGAAGCCAGAGGTGCATGTAGGCAGATGAATCAGGCACACTTAAACAAAAGCTGCTAGTGCCAGAGAGCGCGTGATGCAGTGCGTGATTTCGACGCGTCCACATGCATAATAGAGACGCGATCGAAGACTCACGGAGCGCATTTCGAGCTGGCCAGAGTATCAATGTTCGAGCTCGTTTATAATGACCAGGGCAGAGTGATGAAGTAGCTGCCCTAAATATGAAGTAGAATGTCGCTCTAAATAGGCATGAAGGTGAATCAGATAGTTCACAGCTTGCTGAGCCTTATGGTTGTGTGAGTAGTGAATCTGAAAGTTCGCAGCGCAATGAATATGAAGGTTTGTTGACCATTGAGGTTTGCTGTTCACTGCATCTGAAATTAAGTTTTAAATTACTCCTGATAGCCCCGTATTGCACCTGATTATTTTATTAAATTAAACAATGTAATATCCTAATTCCAAATTTCTTGTTTGTTTCAAACCAAAATATTACATTGCTCACATAAAAAAGTACCAAAAACACTCATAACACTTAGCACCTGAGATCAATTAAAAATCGAAAATAGCACTTGCAGCTCCTGGAAAAATAATTCAAGTATAAGTTCTTAATTTCTTGTGTGCTTCAAGCTAAAATATCACTTTGCTCACTTAAAAAAATACCAAAAATACCCACACACTTAGCACCTCCGGTCAATTAAAGGACAAAAGTTGCACTTGGAGCTCTTGGAGAAGGAACACAACATTCTTTAAATAATCCAGCAGCACTCGCCTGACCCTGAACACTTGAGAGGGTGCATGAGCTCTACAAAGCGCTGCTCTCACATACAGAAGAAGTGACACAAGCGACGGAGAATGAAAGTCTTGAATGTCCTTGGCTGCGAAATGCAAGAGTGCCTTTAAGACGCTTTACATGAGAGATGTTGGCGTAAATATTGGTGACAAGTTACCCTAAACCATTTTTTAAAGTCCAACTTCGAAGCAGCGACTGATATTTTGCCGCGGACTTCTTCTTTTGATGGCAAATTGCAACTTCGGCGAGGCTTTTTCAACTTGCACAATATCAATCCAGCTTAGCTGCAGATGATGGCCGTCGCGGCGCAACTTGGAGGCTTGCGCCCAACTCCGAGCTCCAAATGTCTCGTATATTTTTAATTATTTCTGCGGCCGCCGCGAGCTTTGGAGATGCAGGCTCTGCTCGTGGCCTGCCGCGCTGCAGGCCGTTCGGCGGACATAAGAAGGATCGCTGCAGGCCATTTTACGGACATGGAACAAGTCGTTTTACGGACTAGGGAAGGCTCGCTGCAGGCCGTTTGGCGGACATAAGAAGGCTCGCTGCACGTCTTTTAACGGACGTGGAACAAGTCGTTTTACGGACATGGGAAGGCTAGCTGCAGGCCGTTTGGCGGACATGGAAAGGCCTGCGCAGGCTGCCTCCCAGTCTACCTTGAAGGCTAAGAACAAAAAAAAGCTTTTGAGAGCGCATTAAAATAGAAAAGTGTAGCTCGTTTATAATTTCATGGGTCTACATACTTCATGTCATGAAGCATTTGACAAAAGCATTACATTTTCATGCAAGGTAAGCACCTAACGTGAAATCTATTTAATTTCGAAGCTGTTTTTATTTCCATGGTTTATGTACGTATGATTAGCAGGTATCGAGTACAGATTTGTATAACATTTTATGCAATTCTTGACTTATATACTTAAAAATTATTTTCGACTAGTTAGTTCTTTGAATTAGTCTGTTGTTCAACGAATTGAACGTTTGATCCCAGTTAGGAATAAATAGGACTAATTTTGTAAACCTTTAACGCATCAATTAAGATTCCCCTAAGATGATGCATAACTCGAGCATCCTTAATCATAAGTTTTTTAATTGCAGTTTTGTGATCTACATATGTACATTGAAAATTTCTCCAAAGCCTGAGATTGTTATAAAGTATTATTTAAAATTGTCAAACATGATGAACATGAACATTTACTTTACTCTCAGAATAGTGATTTTACAATTCACCTTCTTATAAAAATACCAAGTGTGTAACTACGTCACAACAATAAAACACAAACAGCACCGCATTACCATAATAACAGCTCTAAGACATCACAACAACATCACTACGACAGTGCATAGGTTACAACAGAACTGCAATGTATTGATATGAAAGTTTTAACCTGCCTAACAAAACATGAGATTGTTGAGCCTACAGGGCTTATGAGTGTATGGTTATCATCAGACTCTGTCTTCGTTGCTCAATTCTTCATCATTTTCATTCCTGAGTCTAAACTCTAATTTATAAAATAATTATTAAGGAATCTCTGTCGGCATCATTAACTATTTATTTCATCTTTGGCAAAATCATAATTATCAAAGCGTCTTCGTAATAGATCAGGCTACTATATTGGCTTTTTCCTGCCAAACTTTTCAAATTTTATCTCTTTCAAATAAAGCTTAACCACAAAAATAATTTGGAAAAATTCAAAATAATCATCCAGGATCTAGCAATCCAGCAGATCACATATCCAGCTATTTATTAGCATGTTCTACATTATTTTACGATCAACGATAATTATTAAAAAAGTAATTTTATGATCCTAAAACTACAAAAATATTCTTTCAAGGACAGGATGAGGCAAAAACTGCCACTTGGCAGTGAATTTCAAAGAATACAATAAATTGCGGAAGCTTTCGAGGTTGTGCTAATTTTCTGCCATAATGAGAAAAATTTTTTTGGAAAAATTCCAGAATAATCTCCAGCTGTCTCGCCTGGCGATTTTCCAGCATCAGGAGCGACAGACAACAACAGGTCAGAGGCAGCCGTGCGGCGGTCACTCTCTCCCGTTCACTGCAGAGGTAAATCACCGCGTAACGTATCCCAGCTGGACGCAGGTCTCGGGGAAATAATAATGTCCGAAGTTGTATCGTACATTTCGCAGTGAGTTCTTTCTTATATTTCGAATTGGGATTTTCAGAGCTTTGGCATCGCACTCGATAATAAATTTGAGGGCGCGTGGGTCATCCGAGAGCCAAGCGGCGCCAACGAAGCCAATCTATAACACCGCTCTGCACCGTCGATCAGGGAGCTGCCGGGAGTTGGAGGGGGAGTTTGGGGAGGTTTGGGCCAGTGGCATGGTAGGTTGGGTGAGAGGTGGGAATGAGGGTATGGTAGGTCGGATGAGGGCTTGGAGTGAGGGTGTGGTAGGTTGGGTGAGGGTGAGAACTTTAGAAGTTCGGATTTGGTAGATTATAAGGTTAGGAGCAAAAGTATGGGTGGTTAGGTAAGTGTTGAGAACAAGAGTATGGTAGGTGAGGTTAGGGTTAAGGGCAAGTGTAAATTAGTTGAGGTGAGGGCTAGAAATCTAGAAGTAAAGGTATAGTAGGTTGTATGGAGGTCGGGTGCAAGGGTATGTTAGGTTAGGTGCGAGTTAGTGAGCAAAGGGAAAGTTGGTTAGGTGAGATATGGAAGTTAGGTACGGACTAGGTGATGATTGGGACAAGAGTACCATAGATTCGGTGAAGATTGCGAGCTAGACTTCGGAATGCAGCAAGAGTTAAGAGAATTATGAAGGATGGATGAAATTCGTACGATTGGACACAGAAGAAGAGTATAGGTAGGTGTCAAGAAAATGAAGTGAGAGTTGAAATGTCATGGTAAAGGTGAGGGTCGGAAGGAAGAAACATGATTGGAAGTGATGAAGAGAACATAGTAATGCCTTAGAGAGCTGAATGGACAAATCAAATTTTTTAGGAATACCGCGGTAAGAAATACAAAAATGCGTAAAAGCTAGCAAGCCGTGTCAGAATAGGTAAACGCAGCAAATATGGTTGGGAATTTGAAAAAAACATCAATGGAATTGGGGCAGAAACAGGTAGTTCAAATCCTAAAATTGAATATATGTTGAACACTTTCAAATTTCAATTATGATATGAAATAATTGTTTTATGACTGACAGAAATTTTGTGATAAAATCTACTTTTGGTGGAAGGTTTTTTTGAGTTCAGTATATCATGAGAGAACCTAAAAATTGAACACGGTTATGCAGGCCATAAATTAAAGATGAACAGTTTTAAATAAAAAGTAAAGATTTAAAAAGAAATTACAAAAAAGAAGTATTTTATTTTTAATTAAAGAGTTAAAAAGAAAAGCATCTCAAGAACTCACTTGAGCAGCTCCTCAAATTACATTTCCCAACCAGCAAATGAATGGCCAACCAGCTCTCGAATAATCTCTGATGATTTTTTAAAAAGTTTTCATCCCGTTTGAAAAAGCTTTCTTGAGCATTGTTCGAATGATACCTTGTACGAATGTGTGTGTATCTTAGTCAGACTTTGGTGTGAATGAAAATGTCGTAAGCTTCAATAGTTCGATTCAAAAATAAAACTAATCAAAAATTCATGGACAGAGCATAGGCAAATCGAGATAAAGTCACATGCATTTCAAAGCACCAGTTGGAATTTAGTTCACAAACAGGACTCATGATTGGCCGAGGGTATCTCCGGTCGGGTTATCCCTTATCGGGTATCAGGACCCTGGAATTATTGCCAGGGTCCAAGAACTGTTGAGTCAGCATGGTGAGGCCGCAGCGATATCGCTGCCCGACACCCGCATTGTGTTCTGTGCTTTACGTTCCCTTATTGATGGCAGTGATAAAAATGAGGAATTCAAATGGCCGAACTTGTTGGCAGACTATGCTTCTGTTTTGTGAAGAATGACTGCCGCTGCACTGAGATGCACGTGAGAATGG
>JACJUY010000026.1:389641-463010 GCA_014220935.1 Platorchestia sp. MABIK
GTGATGTGATGTGATGTAATGTGATGTGATGTAATTTGATGTAATGTAATGTAATGTAATGTGATGTGATGTAATGTGATGTGATGTAATGTGATGTGATGTAATGTAATGTAATGTGATGTGATGTAATTTGATGTAATGTAATGTAATGTAATGTGATGTGATGTAATGTGATGTGATGTAATGTGATGTGATGTAATGTAATGTAATGTGATGTAATGTAATGTGATGTGATGTGATGTAATGTAATGTGATGTGATGTAATGTGATGTGATGTAATGTGATGTAATGTGATGTGATGTAATGTGATGTGATGTAATGTAATGTAATGTAATGTGATGTGATGTAATGTGATGTGATGTAATGTGATGTGATGTGATGTAATGTGATGTAATGTGATGTGATGTAATGTGATGTAATGTGATGTGATGTAATGTGATGTGATGTAATGTAATGTAATGTAATGTGATGTGATGTAATGTAATGTGATGTAATGTGATGTGATGTAATGTGATGTGATGTAATGTAATGTAATGTAATGTAATGTGATGTGATGTGATGTAATGTGATGTAATGTGATGTAATGTGATGTAATGGGATGCAGTGTAATGTAGTGCGATGCACTGTAATGTAGTGTCATGCACTGTCATGTAATGGTGTTTTTAGTTTGCCTGCGTTTTGAAAATTCTGAAATCGTTTCAGAAAGAAGTCATCTTGCAATTAAGAAATATATGCATTTATAATTAAGAAAACATATGCATATATAATCTAAAAAAATGTATGCATATACATTTCCATTTATGTTATATATATATAAAAAATCAAGTACATCCATAGAGCAAGTGTAGGATTGTTTATGACAAGATGCGCAACTCCAACGTAAATCATGATACATAGTTAAGACATTCCTTAATATCTTTCAGTCATAAAATCACTGAGCGCATAAGAACTTTGGTGAACAGAGACAAAATTTCTGCACAAAATGTTCAGGCAAATGTTTGAGCATAACTATGTTGGGGCCTCAATATTCAAGATAAGATGTAAACGCTTAAAAACAAGAAGCACGAAAGTACACTTGAGCTTTAAGTACAATGAAATTAGGAGATTGCAGTTGAGATTGAATGTACTCTGGAAGAGACTCGATCATGTACTTATAATTCGACATAAAAATCTCAATGCTGTTTGTGCAAATTTAAAACTATTCATTGATCTCGGTTTAACATTTGCATTAATATTAACATCTGCATCACTTGAGGGTGCGGGTTTAAATCTCCCTGCTCAACAATCCTTGTAAATGTTAATAACACCATCACTTGGGAGTACTGCGCGGGCTTAAATATTGCTGCTTCGTTACTTTTTAAATATCGAAATATCCCTGCTCTGCAAACCTCGTGAATATTAATAAGAACATATCACTTGAAGGTGCAGCGCTGGTGAGGACGAAGGCGGAAGGCAGGTGAGATTTTCTGGCAACATGGACGAGAAATTGTTGACAGTGTCGCCTGTTGGAGCACACTTGTGTTAATGAGGCAGCGTTGCCAGGCAGCGAGACTGCGGCTCCAGAGACGCTAAAATGCGCCTAACAAGCGACCAAAGTGCCCCCAAAATATCAGCGCAATGTGACACCGTCGGCGCAAAATACGCGGAAATAAATTCAAAAGGCGGCTTATATATGTACTGTACATGCCTGTGAAAAATCTGGTCCATTTCCTATCGTTATGGAAAAATCTCGTCATTTCCGATCGTTATGGAAAATCTGGTCATTTCACCGTAACGGAAACATTTCGTCGTGTCCGATCGCAACTGACATTCAGCCACATTATGACAAAATGTGTACTATGTGACTACGACATACATATGCAAAAAACAATAATTTTACAGTTTGGCAGACGTCAGCTATCTCCTAAATGTTTTCTCAAATTATGCGTCAAACAAACACAGAAGCGTGAACTGCGCTTGAAATTAATTTAAGCAATGACTTAGCAGTATCACAACTGCCGCTCAAAATAAAGCTACAATTAGAAAGCCAATTGCATAAAATATCCTCCCAGAGTACTCCCAAAATAAATTCTGCTGGTAAACGCACTCCTACATTGCTGCTGCAATTTCTGACTAGCGCATGTCAACAACAAAACGGGAAAGCTTCAAAACAGAATTTAGATGCACAGATTAATAAGACAGAGGCAAATCAAATCACTTTGTAAATCTATGAAAGATCTGGGCACAGATTAATGAGACAGCAGCAAATCATATCATTTTGAAAGTCAATTAAAGATGATTTGAAATACGGTTAGTGTGAACTAATATGAATCCATTTTATTTTAAGGAAATTGTAGCTCGTTTCGTATGAAATAGAAAAACGTGGACAACAGAAGCTCAATGTGAGATGTGAGAAGTGCGTAGAAAAAGAAACCAATGCAAAATATAATTTAAGGTCTAAGAAGACAATGAAAACACATGCTAAAGGGAACGAATGTAACTCAAATGTGCCTTAAATGGAGTTAAAATTTTTCAAAGTTATATTCTATGTCATAAAAATGAGATTTTTGTACCAGCTAATTACTAACTTTAAGACCGCTTCATGACTTGAAGAACTGAGATTTAGATTTATGACTGAAATGCTATTTTACACTAGTGTTCACAACCAAAGCAGTTGCTACGAGAAGCATTGTGTATAGTTAATTTAATTAGAAAAGAAGTTTACATAAAAGACAGCATCATAGAATCTTAGAAACATTAACGTACATGTAATCGGAGACTGAAAAAGAAATTGCAGACACCAAAAAGGAATTGCAGACACGAGCTATGAAAACATCTCGGTACATTGTACAGTACTTGCGAATTTTTTCCTTTTTCGAGATTTTTCGAGTTTAGCTAGCATCGACACAAAAGCAAACTTGCCAACCTTCACAAAAGCTCAAACGAACAGTTGAAATTTTGAAAAGCATTATTACTCCGCTTTTAGTGTGTGTTTGACTTTGTTTTGAGGTATTCACTTTGTTTTGCAGGTTTTTTAAGGATAGATAAATTATTAATTATTCAGCTAAAAGGAATGAAATAGCAAGTTTCATGCAGTTGTGCAATAATGAGGGGCTTAAAGCTGCTCTCCAGAAGGGATCTTTCCACCGCAAGCCAGCGTGTTTGAGGTTTTTGAATAAACTCTTCATGATGCCTTCTTATAAATATACTGCACAGAAAACCTTCACTCAAATTTATTTTTTAATCTCTAAAATTTTTAATCTCTAAAATTTTAAATGTTTAAAATTTTCAATCTCAAAAATTTTTAATCTCCAAAACTTTTAATCTATAAAAGAAAAATTTTATTGAATTCGTTGAGTAAGCACCTACAGAATGCTCCAAACAAACATGCAAAAATATAAAAAAGCGCTCTTTAATCAGCGAAATGACAGGCCTAAAAACATTAAAGCTCGTTTGAGGAACCACCTGTTTTTTTTCGCATTTAGGCAGCATTGACGTGAAGCAGCTCCTGCGTTTCAAAGAGTACAGTAAAAGCGTGGAAAGAAAGCGGTGGCACTTCCTTTAGTTCAGCCTGCCTGCCCCACGTCAGAATAATTCAAAAGCTGGACACTTAAAAAGCTGGAGCTGTTGTCGCCTGCTGCTCTTTGTGTGTCCGACACTCCAAGTCGGACCTCGACGCTCGCACACCGGCGCCGGAACGGAATATCGAATTTTAGATTTCACTTCCATGCAATACACTCGCCGTGACAACTCAATGCCTCGCCTATGCGTTACAGTTCATTGCCTCTGTAGGAAGATTCTAAACAGAACTGAGTTGACTCTGTAGGAAGATTCTGAATAGAACCAATTGACGCACAGTGAGGGCATGAGATCGTCGCATTTATCCCTGGACGCATTAGTTTAAAATCAGCTTGAGGAGCAGTTACGGTTGAATATCTGTTTAATGGTTGAAAGTTCTGCTTATCGTCAAGCATTTTTCAAATTCTTCATTTTTCAAATATTTCTACCAGTTTCCATTCTTTTAGTTCAATGAGATTTATTAAAAGACTAATATTCGACGTATTTTTAAGCGGTCGTAAATTTAAAAAAGCATTCCAGCTTGTTACTCGGTTTCTATGAACTCATTTCTTTAATAAATGGTGAGTATTCATTCATTTAAATATCGTTACGTGTTTTCTCGAAAGAATACTAATTTTTAGTCTCCTGGATTCACAATCAAAACATCTTTTACTTATTTATTAATGATATCGCTTCAAATATTCTTCCTTCAGTTTTCATTCTACACAGATTCACTTCATGTCAAAACTTCACGAATGATTTCATTCAGCTTTCTATTCATTTATATCATACAAACTTTCCTATAAAACTCGTTGATTGCGCTATCAGGGTGAATGAAAATATACATCGTGGGAGCTGTTTCTTTAAGTCTTTGCTTTTGATATTTAATGTTAGTCTTGCTGTATCGTGGGAGCTGTTTCTGTAAGTCTTTGCTTTTGATATTTAATGTTAGTCTTGCCTAATATGATGCCTGAATTTTCTGTAAAACGTTGGGTAAAATCCCTCAAATATGTGCCCTGCTTCCACCACTCTTTAAGTTCCCATAGCAGATCCAGAAGGTCTCCGCGCGGTGCTCTGCCTCTCTTTACAATGTCCTCCGAGTTTCGGGGTAAATTTTTCTACGCTTAAAAAAGCTTTTTGGCTTAGTACGTACGACGCTCGAGACGTACTTCAGGAGTGCCACAAGTTCTCTCCTCTGGTATTCACGCTATAGTTCAAAGACCATTTGCAGCCCAGTTGTGTTTGACGGGATATTCAATTCTGCCGTTTTCGCAGTGTTATTGCCGTGCTTAGAGCTGTAGTATTGTTGTGCTGACGCCTGCAACAATGCTGTGCTCGGAAATATGGTGTCACTGTGCCGGGGAATATTTTTTTATGGTTTGAGAAAGATTAACATAATAGCTGTTTTTTTCCCAGAAAACATTCTATTACAGACATTTGCAGTTTATTTGTGCGATATCTTCACTAATATTTCCGACTTAATTCGAGGAATTGTTCTGCGACTGACTTAATGAAGACTTTACTATTGGAATGTGCTTCCGCATGGTTGGTAGAAGTGGTTGATTATTTAGTCTTTTGTTGGCTGGATTTGGACGTGAAATCGAAGGGAACACAAAGCAACAATGCTAGTAGAATATTAGCATTTAAAAATGCGATGGTTAAGTTTCCTTTTCTAATTAAACTTCTGTTCGTATTATTGTGACTTGGCTTAGTTTCTGATGCAGGAAAAATTCAATACGTTCAAATTCTTATGCTGTTGATTCGCATGTGATAACTCAGGTGTAATCATATGTTATTTCTTTGACTATGGCATTTGTTTTAATGGATTCACTCTAACGATAAATAGCGCGGTTGATTTTACAGATTGTGCATTACCATGTACTGCTCTCGCATTAGTTCGCCTTTATTTGGCACTTACGTCGAACATTCACGCTAAATTTTAACAGTTCAAATTCTCTGCATTAATTTTTGTCCTGAAAATTCAACAACGCATTTATGTGAACCACAACTTCTTACTCTTTACGATGATTGGCATATTCTCGTACTCTTCGTCCGCTGTTCTATGTTTCATTTTTTTGTTCCTTAAAAGACCAGCGTACATGCGTTGCCTGAGTTCTACGTGCTACCACACTAGCCACTAGTCTATAAGCTCTACGCAGTGCGTAGTATTTTAAACTAGAGGAGGTATAATTTTCCCCTTAGATATGACTCTACCTTGTTTTCTCTACTGTGGTTAATACACCGAAAATATTATTGTGTAGTTGATGAAGCTCGTCTCACAGATACGCTCATCACCCACTGCAGGCTGGTGGGTGTGACCCACGGACAGGCAGACGGACGGACGCGGCTTTTATTATAGGAGTTTTTCAAAAGGCACCCAGTGATTAATTACACCCGTCCAAAGCTTCCTGGTGCCCAAAGTTCACAGATACCCAATGATTATACCAATGCAAAAGAGCAGCAAAAGATAATTGGTGATCGGCAGGCATATTGAAATTGATGACTTGAACAATCGCTATCCCATATTCAGCACCGCACAAAACTGACATGCAGTGCGCATTAAATTAATGATGATCGGCAGGCCTATTTAAATTGAAGTTACTTGAACAAGCGGAATATCAAATACGGCCTTCGTAAAGGCGCTCCAAAATAATCAGTCCCCTTCAATCACACAGCTCGTACACAAACTGTTCATCAACAGCAATTGTTATTCCGATCACAAACACACTCACTGTACAGTTACAGCTGCACGCAATATATATATGCAACAGCTGTCTTCCGTTATAAAGATGCAACAGCTGTACAGCAGTTCAGAGTCAGCATCTGCTGCGCCAGAGCGCTCGGCGCGCTTACGCAGACGCATAAACTACATCTGCTCGGACACCATTGCTATGGTTTGCAAGTCTACTAAAGTTAGATTCAATTATGATTATGCTGAGCTACACAGCGGGGCACTCACTGAAGAGTGAGGCAATTAATTGCGTGAGTTGTGCGGCGAGAACTCCATGAGTTGACTGGATGCTGGCTATGCTTTCTAGTAAGTCGAGCGTTAGCTTCATTCCGATGGAATCGGAGCCATTTTTCTGGAATTCTTCGTACCACGAAAAGTGAGTTTTAGCTAAAAAATAGGAATGTATCGGGTTAGATAATTGTACGGGCCACATTTGTTGTTAAATAATCAACCATATCTTGCATCGAGACGGGTATTTTGGGTTCATCTGCTGCACATATGCCGGTACATATACATTTCATTTTTTACGTTCTCATACATGCCTATTTTTGTGCCCCGATATACCTGATTATGTAATACATAATATACCTTGGAAAATGTTCCATCTCGTTTTACTTTCGTTTCATACCTCCACGTTCACTAGGGAGTGTGTTTTGTTGAACAAAAGTGCTTCTCTTACAGTCCTAAGTGCACGTTTTCTGTACTAAAGAAGAGTTAGTTCACTCGCGCATAAGGAAACATTTCGAAAAGAAAAATTCTCTGCCATTCAGCGGCTATCTGTCGAAAATTTTTCAAAACATGGCCTTGCATTTGTAGACAAGAGAAACAAACCGTTTTCCACGGGAATTAGAAGAGTTCCTGGACTTGTGTGGGTGTGTAGGACAGAAGAGAGAAGTTTTGAAACAGATCGACTCGAAAAATGCTAGTGTACTTGTGCAATATTTTATGGCACTAGATAGGTACAAAAACACTTAAACTAAAAACACGGTTGTTCGACTACCTACTGACCGAGAGTGAAAGATTGAATCAGTTCGTTGTGACGCACATCGTCCAAGGCGTGTGGAATGACGTAAAATTCTACAGTTGAATTGAAATATCCAAAGCAGATCTAATTTCAAGCTGCCTTTCTCATCTTACTTAAATTGCTGTAGTTATGCAAATGAATAGATGAACAATTTTTTCAAAAACAAATTGTTCGTTAATACGGAAAGTAATTCGATTTTGGATTTCAATTAGTAACAATAAAAACTAGCTCAGGAAAAGAAGTTTGAAAAACTCGTGTCCTGGTTTTGTTGGTCAATGATGTTGTTATTTCTGTAGCCCATGGCATACATTGTGGAATTAATTTGGAATATTAAGAAGTATTTTGAATAGAAGTAATTCAGCGCAATATTTGCTAGACGAGATTGATCGCGAATTATATCGAAGGCAAGTGTTTACTACTGTGGTCGCTTTATATGAAAAACAAATGCAACATTTATTCAAAAAGTTCGTATATGAACGGATGCGAGTTTAAGAAAGGGATCACAACGATGATGATGATGATGATGATGGTGATGCTGCAAATTTTAATGGTGATGGTGATAGTGGTGATGGTCTCGCGTGTATGTACATAATGAACTTTCACGTATTATATAATAATTACCAGGACTGTCATTACGCACATAACAGAAGACCTCACATAATTAGGATCAATGAATTTCTTTGCAGCATTGTCAAATACTCATTTTCAAAAAATGATAATAATAGTCTAAAATACATGCAAAATATAACACATGAACGCAACGCGCATCCATCCTAGGTATAAAATTTTTTTTGAAATGCAACTCTAATGAGCATTTCAATAATTTAGAAGTTCAGAATTATTGTAATAAATCGTCGTACATTAGCGCTGCTGGTATTTTTACTTGTAAACATTGCACGCTAAATTCTCATCAAAGCAAATAGAATCTTAGCTCATTTCAACGAGAGAAATACATTATAGAAATCCCTGCTTCCGGAAATTATAAAATGCAGCAGCAAGTCTGACGCGCATGAACTTTTGCTCAACAGACAGTATCTGTTCAACGAGCGATGATAATGTTATCGTGAAGATTGAACGTGAGCGAGCAACTGAAATTAAGACCCAGAGTTTATTATTACTTTTATGTGTGTAATATTATTCTTTGTGAAAGCCAAGCGCAACTTCACTTTTGAACGCTTTTGTGAATCATGTGAACCTTGCCATATTCTTTGTACGCATCAAATACCAGAGCTCGTCGGTGACTGCATCAGGTCTCGCACTCGACAGGTTTCCCACACATGTGAACTGCACAGTCTGTCAGACCTGTGAACTGTACCCGTCTAACTGATATGCTAATGAGACAAGTCCGTCAGACCTGTGAACTGTACCCGTCTAACTGATACGCTAATGAGATAAGTCTGTCAGACCTGTGAACTGTACCCGTCTAACTGATACGCTAATGAGACAAGTCCGTCAGACTTGTGTACTGTACCCGTCTAACTGATACGCTAATGAGATAAGTCTGTCAGACCTGTGAACTGTACCCGTCTAACTGATACGCTAATGAGACAAGTCCGTCAGACCTGTGAACTGTACCCGTCTAACTAATACGCTAATGAGACAAGTCCGTCAGACTTGTGTACTGTACCCGTCTAACTGATACGCTAATGAGATAAGTCTGTCAGACCTGTGAACTGTACCCGTCTAACTGATACGCTAATGAGTTAAGTCTGTCAGACCTGTGAACTGTACCCGTCTATCTGATACGCTTATGAGACAGGTCCGTCAGACCAGTGTACTGTACCCGTCTAACTGATACGCTAATGAGATAAGTCTGTCAGACCTGTGAACTGTACCCGTCTAACTGATACGCTAATGAGACAAGTCTGTCAGACCTGTGAACTGTACCCGTCTAACTGATACGCTAATGAGACAGGTCCGTCAGACCTGTGAACTGTACCCGTATAACTAATACAGGTCTCGCACTCGACAAATTTCCCAGACCTGTGAACCATACTCGTGTAACTGATACGCCAATTACGCCAATGAGAAAGATAGATTCGAAAGTGCCCCATGCATTTCAAAGCCAAACCTTCACGCAGACTTGTCTCACTGAGACCAGGCTTTTCCTAACCCTGGCGGCACAGAGCCAAGGACTGCGGCACTAACATTGCTCACGGATATTGAGCAAACGCACACTCGCCACCGCTGTGTAATTTGGCGTCTGCGCTTGCTGGAAAAAAACAGTTATTAGCCACGTGAAAGAGGAGTTGCGGTGTAGTCAAGGCAGGTTCTCTTTGCTCCAAATTGTGGCGAGTTGTTTCGGGTGCCACTGGAGGGCGAGGAAACATTGCTTCCAGACCCCTGTGGGTGCGTGCGAGTTGAGAAGGTGCGCTTTATTTAATGATGATAATTATTTTATCATACACTTGCATTTTTCATTTATGTATTTATTTGTTTTATATTTTTGTATTTTATTTATTATCAAATACTTATTATTTAATGGATAAAATAATTACTATGGTCGTTCAATAAAAAGTTAAGAGCAAAAACCAAAGAAGTCAACATTGTTAATATTGTATGGAGTCAACAATTGTATGAGATCAAGTTTCGGGCCTTGACCCATCAACATCTGTAAATCTTCAAATATTAACTAAGATCTACAAGTACACACATACAATTTTAACAATATGGGCTCCTATGGTTTTTACTCTAAACTTTTTATTGAAGTTGCTCACTAAGCAAAATCTACCTTCTATGGTAGTTCGTTTCAAAATTTTGGAACATAAATAAGCTGAGGTAAATCGTTGATTTGTTGGTTTTGAAACGAGTGGAAGGGGAAAAATGAATTTCAAAGAAACAGGTTGGCAGTCGTCACTGGTTCCATCAGTAATTAATTTAATGTAACGGGGTGTACTTTTCCTTCTGCTACGCAAATTATGAGAGGCAGAAAATAAAACTATGACCCATTCACAATATCCTCTGCTACTTATGTTGCTTAAACAAAAATTCTCATGCTGGTGCGAGTGTCGGTATGACGGAATACATGAGAAAGAGGCGATGATTTGCATGTGCTACACACGTGAGCTCCGTTTCGCGGCAGTAGGCCCATGAAAGATTTGTCGTCTTGTGCACTTATTTGAAATGTCTTGACTAATTTATCACACACGTTGTCGTAATTAATTGGAGCGCTGCGTTTATTTTGCGTTGTTCATTATATGTCTTGTTTTTATTTAAAGTTTGCTTTCTCTGGATAAAGCATTTAAAACTTTGTAAAAACAAATATACCCATCAAATGTTGCTGCAAAGAATGAAGTAGTAATGCTACTGTTGCTCAACCTAGTGGCTAATGGAATGATGATGAAGTTCTGATTGCCATGCCAACCAAAGTGCGAAGCAGAAAAGCATGCGTATAATAATAATAAATAAATTGTTCATGACATTAGTTGGTCATTTCCGCTTCAACTGTTTCTATATTTCGTTAACTAGTATGATAAAATGGAACCAGTTAGATGCCTGCTGTGAATGATCAGTATTTCGTTAACATGGATTAGAAAACTCAAACAGCAAGATACCTGCCGTGAATGATCATTTTATACCCGGAAACCATAACGAAAAGCAGTTCAGGTCTACAGTCTTTCCTGGAAAATAATGAGAAAGCGGCCGAGCTCGTAGATTGCTCGGACGCCTGAAAAGTGGTTGGACTTTTCAGCTCCTGTTTCCTACGCCGACTAATTGCTGTCATTAAACAGTTTCTAATCAAGTAATTTTATGTCCTCGGACCTTCATCCATCACGTCTCGTGTAGAACTGATGCGATCAATCACTTCCTCCTTTGTTAAAAATGGATGGTTGGATCAACATTGCGGAAGTGAGGTTGACTGAAATTCAACCGATGACATTTGAGTGTTTCTCCCAAAACGCCTGAATTTCTTGGAATCGATTTCGGTCAAGTGTTTGTGTAGTTTATATTAGAAAATTTGATACGAAGGTTCTTTGCGCCGATACTGGCTGGAACATTTTGTAAACGTTTTATTTGAAAAAGGGACTTTTGCAAATTTTGTACAAAATAGCCCATTGAACTTAGACTCGAAGAGAAGGATGGCCCGTAGCAAAATCTATTATACAAGCCAGTATGATAATATATATGATAATAGTCTGAAAATAATTTTCACAGTTATAACTTCTTTCTCTTGACATCGTAGTTTCAGAACATTTCTAAAACTACAACGCTTTTTAGATTGCTCTTGGCTTAAATTAGAATGATGACCTTTCGACAAATCAACATTTCAAAAATACCAATCTAATTTTCAAAAAATTAAAGTTTTTCATTTGCTAAACCAATTCAACTTTGATGCCCATTCGAGGAGGCGTTGTGCTCTAAGAAGTGGCATAAATTTATGCTGATCTCTTATCATTAATTATGGAATTGCATTCTGAATTTGTCGATCTGATGACAATAATCATTAGACTGCTCTTTGTCTACCTGGTGTTAATTACATCCTTAAATAATGCAACCAATGAATGCAAATTTCATGAATTTGATTTTAAACACTTTGAAGTATGCATCAATTTTATTGTTTCAAAAATAATGGCATTAAAATTGGCATCAATTTTTATTGTTTCAATAATAACAACATTGAAATTTGCATCAATTTTTATCGTTTCAACAATATCAGCATTGAAATCTGCGTCTATCATTTTGTTACAATCGGAATTGCATGAAAATTAACATAAATTTTAATTGTTTCAATAATGGTAGCATTGAAATTTGAATAAATTTTAATTGTTTCAATATAATAGCAGTTTGCAAATTAGTGCAATACGGAACCCATTCAATATTTGATAATTGGGGAAGGTTGAAATGATTCTCAAAGTGAGCTGCTATCACAATGAAGCTCAACCGAAATAGGAGCTTTACGTCTTCCTGTGTGTGATCGTTTGCTTAATCTGTAATCGAAGAGCTGAGAATAAATAAGATTTATTCGAGGCTGAGTGATTCCAAATGAATGAAGCTCGCCTAGTCAGGAAGTGCGTGAACAGTTAATGAGTTCCGCCTGGTAATTGTATTCTGGAAATGGTGAAGTTGAAGCTTAAATCTTTTACAACAGGATTCGTTTAATTTAATTCGATTCTTCTTTAAGCCAGCAGTGATGTGAGTAGTTAAATGCAGCTTAGAGTTTGGAGTGCCGATGTATTTCCTTTGAACCTCTCAGTCTTATTAAAATTATAATTATAACCATTAGTCTCATAATTATTATTATCATGTTTATTGGCTTGAAGCAAGCATGGACACTCATAATTACTTGCGTGAAATGAAAATAAAAAACTGAATTTACACACTCTTAATTCATTAAATTTCATGTAAGCGACCGTTTCCAATAATTATTATCAATCAAAATGAATTTATTAATTGAAATGCACAACAAAACAATGCATTTAAGGCTGAATCC
Source organism: Platorchestia sp. MABIK (assembly GCA_014220935.1). NCBI lineage: Eukaryota > Metazoa > Arthropoda > Malacostraca > Amphipoda > Talitridae > Platorchestia > Platorchestia sp. MABIK. Next base: position 402,365 of record JACJUY010000026.1, read on the forward strand.
GCTTCGAAGCTTAGCCTTGCATTTTGTTTCGTCTGATATTAAATGAATAATTATCTGCCATTAATTTTCAGAAAGAAATCCTCTCCGAGATCAAACGAATTATTCAGTTCAGAGCATCACGTTGCCACAAGCAATTATTGAACACAACGCAGATTTGCAGCGCCTTTATTATATGACATTATAACATAATAATTATTAATAATAAAAATTATATACTTGTAAAAAAAATCATGTAAATAATTTAATTTCATTCGCAGGATTGATACGTACTTATTGCTTTGGTGGACTTGAATGATATTGAGGCTGACTGAGGATTTCCTGACACTTAGAGTCAAGGAGTGGTGCTATAATTTTATGTAAGAGACTTTTTTGTTTGAGTAGGAATCACCAAATGAACTTTTTCAGTAAAAAACTTAGGAACCCAAGCAGTCGCATGAATGCAATTCGCTCACTGCTCAATTGTTTGTAGATATATGACTTATATTGAGACATGTGACTTATATTGAGACATGTGACTTATATTGAGACATTTGACTTATATTGAGACATGTGACTTATATTGAGACATTTGACTTATATTGAGACATGTGACTTATATTGAGACATGTGACTTATATTGAGACATGTGACTTATATTGAGACATTTGACTTATATGGAGACATGTGACTTATACTGAGACATGTGACTTATATTGAGACATGTGACTTATATTGAGACTTGTGACTTTTACTGAGACCTGTGACATAGTGAATCTGTGACATGCTGAATCTGTGACTTATCCTGAGAAATATGACTTATACTGCGCAATTACTTGCGGACATTTAGCTTATACAGAGTCACAACACTTTTTGGTTGTCAGTATACAAGCGATTGCAATGAGGGCGAGGAAGTCAACTATTGCATCAAACAATTTCTGGATCCAAGACAGTAATCTCACTCGAGAAGATTGTTTCGAAGCTTGCGCTTATCTTTGAGTTGAATTCCTCGATTGAAATGCAAGCTCATTCTCTCCCCCTTGTCAATGTAGAATTTCATTAAATTTTTTGACAAATAAAAATTTGCAGGTGTTATATGATCTGAAAAAGTTTGGGGTTTGAAAGGAAACTTAAAATTAAACAAAATTCACAAATGCAAGAGAGTGAAAATAAAAAACCACACCCATCATGACCCCTGGAAATGAAAGTTCACATCCCTTTAGAGGTGTTAAAATTGGATGAACAATACACTTAAGCGAAATTCTCAATGTGCAAGAAAAGGGGAAATAAAAAATCCCACCCATTCAGACCCCTCGAATTGAAAATTCACATCCATTAAGAGGTGTTGAAATGAAGGAAAAATTCAAATTGTTCGGCTGTGGGAGCGGCAGGAGTTCACTAATTCCTAGGCCTGCCACGTGCGCTACCAGGACACCTCGTGTGGAGGCCTGTGAGGGTTCCTTCCCTTCTCGGCCGCGCATTTATTTTGAATGGACTAGACTGATTTCTAGGAAGTCTCACTTTTAGGATAAAAAGGAAAACCATCGTGGCTAAGAATATCATGATAAAAAACAAATCCAAAATCAGTTTGTAATCCAAAACGTTTGTTTTTTATCATGATATTCTTAGCCACGTGGGTTTTCCTTTTTATCTTCCCTCATTTACTTTTTAACGACCATTGTATTCAGTTGACGACTTTGAGAACTATTTTACAGTGTTGCACCTTACGAAAATTATTGTATTCAGTTGACGGCTTCTTGAACTATTTTGCAGCCTTTCAGCTTAACATTTGGTGCCTCGCTTCTTTATTTTGTTGCTGCTTATCAGTCAAATTGGCTGGTACGAATCTGTACAGAAGAGCAATAATTCTTGAGGTGAAATACGCTTCTCGTTGGAGGATCGAATTCTTTTCGTAGTCTCTTCTTAGTTCTTTCGTACTGAATATGTACACTGTAAGCACAGACGCCGGTTTAGGGCTGTCATCTAGCTCTTGCAAGAGCTTAATTCCTAAGAATGCAAACTACTTTGCCTGTAACGATGCTGCTTTATTTGACTCAAACTAGAATAAGAACAAAATCTGAAGATTTCAGCATGCAAGCACGCTTCTGTATCTTTCTTTTTACTTTGTACTGAATAAACAGTCATATTTTCAAATGTACATTTATTTTCATTTAAAAATAACACTTGAACCACGTCTGCATTCAAATTTTTTATCACATCATCATTCATAATTTCTCGACCAAAATCGGCTTCATATATTCTACTACTTACCACTCTTCTACGATAACTTCAAATCGGCTTGAGTTAGCCATGTATTTTACTGTAACTAATTTTAATATTAACTCTTATAACAAAATGTAATTGATGCACATGTAGCATCATTTCAATTTACACCAGATATGAATTTTCACTAAGTTTTTCATAGCATTTTCAAATGAATTCTGTAGTGTATTTTTTATTGGCATTCATAAATATAAGACGTAACTAGGTGAGTTTCCTTCAACCGATCCTTATGTCTAGTCCCACTAATCCATTAACCTCCGTGTCATGTGCAAGCATAATTATTTAGAACCAATCAATACACCATAAGCAAAATTGAGATAATTTTTATTTAAAAGCCATCAATATTTCGCAAGCTAAATTCAGAGACTAGAAATTTACAGAGAGGCATTGAAGAAACAAAACGCTGTTCGTTTTCAGATTTCCTTAATTGCGGTCCCAGAGTTAGACATTAGAGACCACGCCTACCTTCACTCGAACACCACCACCACACTCCACAGATACAAAGGGCGAGTCTCACTCTGCTAACCTTTATTAAAACCTTCCATCACCCGAAAGACTTGCCCTCAGACCGGCCCCCACAGCCCCTGTGTTTCTGAACTTTTTGGCTTTGTTGAAAGATTCCCTGACTTCGCACGTGCCACAGATTTTTCACAGCTCCTTCATATTCATGCAGTTGGCGCAGGGCTGTGATGTCTCGGTATTGGGCCGGTGCTGGCGTGTAGCCATGTTTTCTTAGGTGATGTGGGATTTAAGCAAAAGAAATCTTTAAATAAAAAGATGACAAGGATATAGTTATTCATGAAAGATTAAAATTTTTTAAACAATTGTTTATTTACACCAAGTAATACATCAAGTGAATTTTTTTTGAAGGCCATTTCAATATATATATTTGAATATTGCTTCTTGTTGGTTCAGAGACTTTTAGGGCATCCTATCATCAACGCTATTATTAGGTGTGCAGTTATGTTTAATATAGCACACACAACATAGTCAACACTAAACTGATCGATAAATTAGTTCACACAGATTCCGATGCTCCAATTTACATCAATGGTTAATATGAGCCAAACATTGATGTAATTGATTGTAATTTAGGTAAAACATTACTGTAAATAGGGTAATAGCTAATGTTTCTCGACTCCTGTTTGTTCAAAATGTCAACTAAGGACATATGACACCTGCACATTTTTATTTGTTTAGATTCATCATCATAATTTGCCACTTCTCACTTTCCCGTATGCGGTTATGGTGATTCTTGAATGCCATGATTGGGAAATTGGGCAAATCTTTCTTGCCAGTCGTTTTCTCACGCCGGCTCGGCCTTCTCAGGAAATTGTTACATTAAATGGAATTTTATTGCCATTGTTAGAATTTTTCTAGCAGCGAAATGCAAAAAATTCAATGTAATATTGAATCAAAGGAACGTTGCAGTCATTTATTTCTAATTTTAACTCACGATGTGCACTAAAAATGTTGCTTCCAGATGATTTAATGAAGAGTACCAAAAAAAACAAGGAATAAGGTCCCATTAGAGGACTACTATTTTACACAATGAAATTCACTCCCTAGAGTGAAGGTTGCATAAGCTAGAAATGGCTTAAAATAAGGCTATATTCAACTCATGTATAACAATTCTCAATTTTTTTGAAGGTTTGCCACGTATTTAGTCGAATCGTGTGTCACCGCGCTTCTTCTCCAAGACTTAGTAATTTTCTGCGTGCGTACCTGGGCGTGTGAGTACGTGAGTGCCGCTCGCTAGACTAAATAGAAATCGAAAAATTAGTTCTCTTTTTATAATTTTGTTATTTTGAGCATTATCATCGAACAGATGTCATGATTCAAATAGCTGGCAAATAATTCCACAAGTTTTGAAAGGATTTCCACAATTTTTTTTTCATCTTTCTCTCACAGAAAACCCACCTTATATCTAATGAGAGAAAATCAACCTCAGTTATTGTAAAAACACGTCGTTGAGATCATAGGTCGGGACAGGAAACTGAGTTGTAAGCTGAACAAGATGCATTTGTAAATTTAGAGGGATAGAGCTTCTCTGGAAAATTTAGACCTCAAGGAAAGCTTTGAAGTCCCGCATTCCAAGCATTTACTGACGAATCTTTTTCTTCACGCGAGCAGCATCAAAACTCATTCTGAAGAGAATCAAGAAAACTAATTTCACCGCACGTAGACTCTGTCATTGTGACGCCCCTCCGCAGTGAGCGAGGAAAATCTGGGGTTTTCTTCTCCTCGCGAACCAAACTTTTAGAATTCGAAAGCAATTCAAGCAATTGTTCCCAGCTATCATTTCTGAACTCATTTCAAAATCTATACGGAAATGTAATGAGGTCTTGAATTGAGCAACAGGTTGGGCAACCGAAAACCAGCAACAGGTGGCAGGGTTCTTACCCTTGATTGTATGGCAATGTTGGTGAACTCAACAACACGCGTGAATGTTATGAGCCCGCAACCAATAACAAGATTATGAAGCACTATCAAAAGATTTTAGGAAGCTTCAGTTTAATCTATGTCGAGTTTGGACATCTATTCGAGCAAACGTTGTTGTTTTGCTCCGTATGAAAGATTAAGTATCGTTCTGCCAGCTTCCATTGTCTCAGTAGTATCAAAAGATAGCCATTCAGAATACTTGGATGCCTACATACAAAGGAAGAATAATTAGCGTAGGGACAGACCTTCAATTTAATATGCTTAGATACTGGTCACCTCAATCAATTTCTTCTTTAACTTTAATAGCAGATGCAAATTATTTTTTCTGTACAGGAAAATTGTGGCCTAAATTGAAGGATGGAAAAGACGACGACCAGGTGTGTGCTCTCCCATGGACCGACTGAGAACTTCTTCACTTCAACACTTAAACTGCGACGTGAGCCACTGGTGATGCACAAAGGGGATTTTCATATTGCTGCTGGCCGACCAGTAGTCACAAACCCAATTTTCATTAAAAACGAATATACTCACATAATAAATTTTGATTACTTAAATCGTCAAACCAAAAATACGAGGATTTGGGTAAAATTATTTTGTTTTAAACCAAACTCGTGTAGTTGCAAACAAAAAATAATAAATCATTATATTATTAATTTCTAATTTCATTCAGTTTCGTTAACTTTCATTGCTGGCAGACTCTGAGAGGAGACAATCTGTTACCAGTACATCCGTATACGCTACTGATGGTTACGCCAGGCGCATTTGTTTGACTTTTTCAACCTAAAAGTATTTGTTCAATGGTTAAAATTTCCCGACGATACCCAAAAATTTACTCAAGTTCCTTGGAAGTATTGTTCTCATCTCAAATTTCTTAACGTTTTGTCTTTTTTGTAAAGACGTTCTGTCTGCTTGCAAAGACATAAAGACGTTCAACCGGTTGTGCAACCAACGCATTTTCTTTGCAAAAAATATAGCTCAGCTGCTACATCCAAGCAGCTCCATCAGCGTATGTTTTAAAACAGCATTCAGTCTACTGCGAGTAAAAGTCTACATTCAGTCTACTGTGGGTATAAGTCTACTCTACTGTGAGTAAAAGTCTACATACAGTCTACTGTGAGCGAAAGTCTACATTCAGTCTACATTCAAGATCTCCTGTGGGCGTAAAGCTTGTTGCAACTCAAATAGAAATTAATTAAAGCGCATCGCCTTGATTCCGTGTAGTTCAGAGAAGGTCAACCCTGCAGTTGAGCTCAATTCTTCGGTTTATTTATGAATCGTGCCCGATGACGGGCTTCTTTGAAAGGCGGCATTGGGGGCAGTTGTGTTGATTTGCGCGCAATCTATGTCTAAACTTATAGCATTTAATTGTCCTGAGTCCTAACTAATGGATTGGATAAAGGCGAGGTGGTTGGACGTGTTCTCGAGCGTCCAACTCCAGCAACATATTCGCTTCGCGTAATTTCGCCTGCAATTATTGAAGCAACATTGCTCTGGCAACGATCATTTGAATCACATCAGTAATTGATATGGACCGGGTCACGTACGCTGAAGACAAGAACCTGCGCTTTTGCGATTGTTGTCCCACTTTTGTTCAGTTGATGAATGAAAGATTGTTGGTTGAAGTGAATGATTTGATATTTTTGGTGTTGTTAGCTTGAGTGCGAGGTCTGGAGAGCAGCGTTTGATGTGTTAAGATTACAAATATGGCCTCGATATCTCCAAAAATTACTAAAACATTAAAACACTGTTTGATATTACTAAAACTTGCACGCAAAGCATCAAAATCAACTAAATATTTATTTGAGTTAATTATTCCCTATTATCTTGACCATCTCGCTAGAAAAAATGAAAAACCAACAATTCGGGTATTCTCTTTGCTCCAGTAAATTAATCGAAATATTAAGTGTGAAAATAAAATAAGAAAAGATTTCTAACGTGTGTGTTTTCGGTAATGAAATAAAGAAGTTAGTAGAAGGTGTACACATTGTTGAGAAATGTAAGGCTAGACAATTTACTTTTTGTAAAGAAATACTTTTGAGAGCATAACAAAAAATAAGGTTGACAAGAATTCAACGTGAAGCAAAATTTACCGGAAGTGCAGCTGCTGAGAAAAAAATTACTTTAAAACATCCTTATTCTTAACCTACATTGATCATATTTACTGATAGTGAGAATAGGGTTTGAATTTTGAGTTGTAGATTCAACGGGATTACTTTTAAAATTCAGGTGTTATGACACCAGTATTCTAGTATCATGAAACAAGATACTTGTAATACGGATGTCATGAATGCAAGTATCATGATACCAATCTTAAAGAAATGTTTAGATATTGGTTCTATCTTTACTCTGAACCGGATAACCGGATTTGATGTTTGTTTAGATCTGTGACTATGAGGCTTGGATTATCTCTGGGGACGAAATAGGTTTAAAGTTTATTTTACATGAGCTTAAATGATATTGGAATTTACCTATTTTGTAAATCTTCATCATGTGATATAGATTTCACACACATTTAAAATTCTGTGGATTAAATTTTTTGAGAAAATTTGTCAGCTAAATCAAACACAATAATATCATCTTAAATGTAATTAGTATAGAAAATATCTCTCATGAAAATGACTTGTGAATTTCATTCTGAGCAACATTATATAGCATGAGGAGTAAAACATTAGTGATAAATCTCCGTAGACTCTGAACGATTTTAAAATGTTGTCAACATTGTAAGACAAATGCAGTTTTTAATCATTCAATTTCTTTTCAGATTTTAAAACGTAAGTGAATTCTTTTGATTGAAAAGAGCCTTCGCATTTTTATAAAAAGATTCAAGGGAAAAGATTTAAGGTTAATTAAGTTGTAAGTCAAATTGTGAGAAATGCAGTCAAGTAGTCATAATGATTTTTGATGTTTCATCGTTTGGAATTCAGAGAGTTCATAGACACTTAATTATAGATTTCAAACTTTTAATGAACTGCGAAACCATCTGAAAAATACCGAAAATTTGTGATCTAAATCAAACCAAAAAATTCTTTAAAAAATCAGTTCTAGCAAATGTTTTGAGCTACTCTCGTATCACCCGTACACATGCCATGACTAAAATTTTTGCAGCAGAAACTTGTCACCCTTAATAACGGATAGATTTCAAGTTCAGCTTGATTGGAAAACTCAGATGTTCCTTAAGCAATTCATAAGTTTCCTCACCCAATGACGAAACAGCTCCGAGTTTTACTTTTACTTTACATTCCAAAAGTAATTTATAAGTTTCCTCACCCAATGACGAAATAGATCTGGATTTTACTAAGCAGGTCGCGGAGCCGCTTATCTTGCAAGCGTCATATTGAGCAGGCCAGTAAATTTAAACCGCCTGCATTTCAGGCCTCCAGAGCCAATCGCAAAGAGCTCGGCCAATGCTCATGCCGATCTTGCAGGGATGTCCGAGTTCAGTATTTTGGTTCAAAAAATGTGCACGAGGTCTAGCGTCAACAATTTGTCTTACTTCAGAAACAAACACTATGGCTGTTTTCTCACTTCAAAACAACAAATAAAGATCGAAAGAGCAGTTTAGGTACTGATTTACAGTGATCTGCTATATTTAAATAGTAGAATCTAACATTAAAAGAAACTGGAATCACTGATGTTGAGCGGACCGTTTCGCGCGAGCTCGGCGCCGCTTCTGCATGGAACGCCGGCCAAAAAAACTTTGGCATTTGAGTTCACTTGAATATTTTGATGAAGTCGTTAGGCGCAGCTGCTGCATCCTGGCCGCACCTTATGGGCGGCCTGAGCTGCTGCTATTGCGCTCCGTATAGCTGCATGCAGCTCTATTTCTACAGCTGCATCCTGCTTGGGCGCAGCTATATTTGAATAGTTCAGCGTAGTACAGCTTCAGTTACAGTACTTCTGAGCTTAGGGTGTCCCAGCAGCTGGGCGTGCTGAGCTATGTTCATTTCGCTGTGCTTTAACCCCATGTTTTGCTGTTTATATTTGTAGTTTTTTAAATTAATGTATGGAAACAAGGCTGCAGTCGGAGAGCTGAAAAAATTACATTCGGAGAGCTGAAAAAATTACATGGACTTTCTTTCAGATATGATGAGCCTATCCTACTTTGTTTCACTTCAAAAAGTTTTTCCCAACCTGACATGATGAGTTATGTCACTCTGGGTACTCCATGTAAATATTGTCACTGTTTAATAACTCCCATGATTAAAATACAGTTACTAGAAGGTATATTTACGTTACACATATCCTGTTTTGTACATATACACGAATATATACACATACTGTATGTCTATGGTAGCATTGATTGCGTGAACAACAGCTAATTTTAGATTTTTACTGTTTTAAAGAGACAATTTACCATTTTTAAACTACTATTGACCATAATTTCTTAACTTTACCTGAAAATATAGTAAATATCATTATGTTAACTTTGATGCACGTGTTATAGTTTCGGAATAATGAGAGCATAGACATTTTTGGAGTGAAAATTACTGGTACTGAATAAGTTTATAAATAAATGAATATACAACTAAAAAAAATTATGAGCAGAAGCGATGAGGATGACTGACAAGCAAAAGCAAATACATCAATGAAGCCATGAACGAAACTCTCGCAAAACTTGACACAAAAACTCGTAAATGGACGAATGTTTTTGATTCCTATCATCTATGTTTTCACTGAATAATTCTAGTCTGTGGATTTTTTCAGACCATCAACTCTGTTTAATCCGAAGCCCGTTTATTTCACTATTTTAGGTTTTCGCGTTTCAGTAAAAAATCTTAAAAACTAAACAATCAAATAACAGATGATAAAAGAGGGAAAAAATCGAAACAGACAGTTTGAACCGAAAAGATACGTCAAAATCAGAAAATTGAGATTTAGAAATCCAAGCCCGGTGGTGACTTTTCCACAGAGCAAAAACAGTGAGAAGATTAGTTTTCAGAAGGACCAGAAGGACATGTACGACAGAATGAGCCTCGCTAATTAGAACACCATATAACGATCAACTTAAAGTAACGTAGAAAATCAAGAGGGCGATAAAAAATAGGCATAACATAGGCAGTAAAGAGAGTTACTCCGTACCGACGGCGTCGTTGAGCTCAAAGCGCGACTAACAAGGCCAAGTCTGGACTTTAATTAAGGCGGGCTGGCAAACAAATAAATTAAGTAAATTTAGTGAGAGACTTGAAGGTTTTTATGAGGTCGTGAACTTGGGAGGCACAGGTGGGGTGTGCGCGACGCTCTTACCTGTGCGCGAGTTTCGTGCGCGCATTTAATAATGAAATCAAATTCACATCTGAGGGAATTTGGCCGTGAATGATAGGGTTTAACTTCGTTAAAACACCGTCGTTATAATGAGTTTTACAAATTTCACCGAAGGCGGGAGAAAATGAAGGGTTGTGTACCCTCCCCATTTAAGTTTAACACGCAGCTCTGGGTTTGTTGCTGGACATGCATCAGGAAAGTTTCGAGACGAATACTCCGAGTAGCTATTTCGCTACTGAAGAAAGGCCGCCATGTAACGAAAGGCCGACATACATTGGACTAATTTTGCTGCTTCGGGAATAAATTCTGTGAAAAAAAGTTTAAATGTCTAAGATTTTTAGCAAGTAATGAATTACAATCAAGCGATCAACGCAAGATGAGTTCAAGCTTAGTTAATTACCAAAAACTTTCACACCTCTTCATTTGGAAGAATGGAACGTAACTACCTCCTGGGTTTTAGTCACGCCAGGCACAAGTTTTTCTGCATTATTTTCAGCATTTACTGAAAAGGGTAGTTTTCCTCCTTAAAATCGACTGCATTCGTGTCTGAAGCATTACATAAATTTCTTTATTGCATGTGTTATGTTTAGTTTCAGTGGCAAGATGAGCGGTGTTGTGTACATCTTCATAATTCTTGCGTCCACGCACAGTTGCCAATTACTGCAATGTTAAGAGTCAAGATTTCATGAGTAGTAGAGTTCTGATGCAGTAAATCTTCCTTTTGGCTGCCTCCCAATGTCAATGTGAATAAGTTGAAATTTCACTGAAAAAACAGTACGCTCTATCAGGGCTCTCGTACTCTAGTTGTATAAATTTTCTTTGATTGGTATAAATATGCAATACTCACGATTCCTAGAGCTCGAATTTGTAACACACCCAAGTGCGACTTCTCACCCTAGAAAATCCAGATCATTGGCCCAATGTTCATCGACCCAGAGGAATTCCAGAAGATTAAAGTGTTTGTCTCGTTTGAATGTACATAGAGAAGGTTCGACAGGTATGACGACGCACCACTTACTTTGCCTTGAACACGAGGGCGTTTTGAGTGCTGGCTTTCACCTCAAAGAAAGTTTGGAGGCCAACAGGCGTCAGCGCTCTCATGTCACCGCTCCGAGCCTAATTAGGCCCGACCTCTCGAGGTGACACCTTTGATCCGCTTGCTGGAGTAGCACCCTTACCCGTCAGTGCTCTTCTTCTTACCCAGATCTTGCTCCCTTCCCGCCCTCATTCGAAGAATTGCCTATTCTTGCGCAATTTTTCTCCGGCACTTTTGTTCTTCCTTTACCGTACTCCTCTTCCCATCCTTCATTCGAAGAACTGCCTTTTCTTGCGTGATCTTTCTCCTGCATTTTTGCAATCCCTCTACCGGACGCCCTTCCCACCCTTCATTCAAAGAATTGTATATATTTGCACAATTTTTCCTTACGGTTTCGTTATCCTTCGACCGTACACCCTTCCTATCCAGATGTTGCTCTCTTCCCGCCTTTCATTCGAAGAATTACCTATTCTTGTGCAATTTTTGTCTTGTATGTTCGTTTTCCTTGTCGTTTTTTCCTAAATACTTACCCAAGTGAGCATGTTGCTCGGTGAACAATATACACAAACTATATACAACCATCTCCATTTCAGGGACTGTTTATTCTTATTGATATCAAACGCTTAGTATTACAATGCGCTTAATTCTGAGCATATTATATATTCTCAAATACCGCATTAATTTCATCTAAGTCTTTGCAAATACGCTAAACACACAGGAAACCATTGCTTTTATCATCAAATGATTTGAATTTGATCACCTAGGCAGATTTGTTACTCGAGTACGAGTGCAAGGAATGAACAAGTTCAGCACTCTGACTCAATGCTTTTCAAATCAATTCTATACACAGGACACTATCGTAACTCAGAGATCATTCACCTACAAAAAAAAAACAATCATATCGCATGCAACAAATTAACCAAATTTTTGTGTGAGCATAATACTTGAACTTCATGCTGTGTATGCTGAAAATTATCATGAATACATCAAGGAGTTTTTAAAGTGACTGTTTGTGACATGATGAAACATTGCCGAATAATTGAAATCATCAGAACGAAATTTCAACTATGCAACTTTACACTCTGCAGAACAATTCTGAAGGTCAAATGTGGTAAAACTTTGCGGAATTGAAGTCATCAGAAATTTCAAACACGTAACTTGACACTGCGTAGAATTATTCTGCAAGCCAAACGTGAGAAAAATTGCAGAACTGAAATCCTCAGTGTGTGGTTTTACCTCCGCAACTCCACACTTCGTAGAATTATTCTGCAAGTCCGACGTGATGAAACATTACAAAATTGAAATCACCAGAAATATCACCTGCGCAACTTTACCCTCCGTAGTATCATTCTGCAAGTCCCACGTTAACAGTTTTCACAAAGACGCGAGGTATTCCTGGGTAAAAACGAGCAAGCACGACACTTTTGTTGCAAAAAACTTGGCCTCTGATTTAAGACAACCTCCACTGCTGCGTCCTGCCACGAGCCTTACTCTGCAGGTGGCGCCTAATGAGTTCCGGACATAAGGCAGTTCGGTGTGGCCTTTATGCCGCCCTGACACCCTTAAGTAACGGCTGCTTTTAGTGGAATTATCAGAGAGCTCTAAAATGTGCACGCGAGTTCGTTATAGAAGCTCGTGCTGCAGGGAAAACTGCCGGCGGGTTTCGTCTCGGGAATTTCTCGCGGATTTTTTGTCGAAATTATGATTATCTTCTTGCCGGTGTTATTTTTAATTTTTTATTTTTCATTCAAAATTACGATTAGTTCTTACCGGTTCTTATTTCACCTTTTATTTTTTATTTTCATTTTTTATTTTTCATTCAAAATTATGATCATTTTCTTGCCGGTGTTATTTTAATTTTTTTTTTCTTTCAAAATTATGATTATCTTCTTGCCGGTGTTATTTTTTTCTGAGCTTCATGTAAGCTCATTCTTTTCACGTCCAAATCTATTCATCTACCTTATAACTAGATTTCGTTGTACAGAGTTAGTTTAATCTATACATGTGCGAATAGGTTATTTCGATATTAGAATAGCTCGTTTAAAGCATTCTTGGTGGGTGTCCTCTTCAGTACATGTCGGGCGCTCGTCAGTGATGCATCGTACTGATTACATTTAAAATCATTTAATATTTTGAGCGATTGATTCATGTGATTCTAGGATGACCAAAAAAAAGTACTTGATACTGCATCGCCCTAAAAATATGAACTTCCATTTGAAATTATCATTATCTGCTTTCGCAAGGAAAAAGTGCCTTTTGAAAACCACATTTTCTTCGAATTTCTAATAAGTATAAAGTGTGTCAAGTTTTTCCTCAGATACGATCTTTGTGCAAACTTGCTTGTCGATTGTAAAATATGAGTGTTGACATTTGGAAACGAAACGAAGTATTTGTCATTTTCAATGCAGCTCATTATGGATGGAATTGTTCGAAAAAGAATAATTGTCATTGCAATAAGCCTTATCAAAGCCTCGACTGTTCTTTATAGCACTGAAGAATTATTTTCTCTTTGTCTGAACGCAATCTTCCCAAGTTTGAGTTCAAATTGTCTCTAAGGCTTTGAACGACTCACAGCCAGAATGAGATTGTTTTTTTTCTTGCGAAAAACACAAATTATTATTTTTCTTTTGCTCTCTGGTGAATGTCCTCTACAATTCCCACTCAGTTATTAAAATTGTTTTTAAGGTCTCCAACTAATTTTTTCAGTCAAAAAGAGCAAGTGCATTTCCTTTTTGGGAGATCAGATTTAGGCTAAATGGCATGAATTTCCAGGGAAATACAACATGAGTCCACCAGAATGGATCAAATTATTCATTGCACTAACACGTTCAAAAAATCATTGGTCGTACTTCAGCATCTCCCAAAATGATATCATCATCACACACTAATGTCCAATTCTTAAAACACGATTACCTGCAATATTTCCTTTACGATTTCACATAAACGCTTTGAGTGCATTGAAGAAAACTCGCAGGGGATCCATAGCTTCTGCTAGCGTCATCGATACTGAAGAGCAAATGCTCCCTGCCAACACAACACCACACAGTTGACAAACACAGTTGACACAATGACTTTTATTGGATTGTTTGACTATCCCTGCGAGCGAGAATGAGCTCCCAATTCAGTGGCATGCCTCGGTCAAGTTTTATCAGAACGAAGTTTGTCAGCGCGACGACTGTGTTTCGTTTCGAAACGAGGACCTGCCTGCGAGTCTGGTCTTTAATTTCCCATCGTGAAGGTAGAAGTTCTTATCAGCGGTTCTAGGGGCCGAGTCGCGGTGAAGGAGGGGCGGGAATTCCTTTAGAATCCTGGCAACTTTTGTGCCTCGCATTGCGCTTAAGTAATTAATAGAGACGCTCCACTTTGCCTTTTTTGGGCTCGACTCTGAGGGCCGTGATGCCTCTTCTCATGGGAGCTGGTTATTTTAGAAAGTTTGAACTTATCCAGGTGTACCTACGACTTTTGGTTTGAATTAACTAGAAAATCTTGAAATTAATTTAAGTTCACTGGTGAGTTTCATTGGGGATTTCATCGTCAGGCAAAATTGAAGTTCTGCATTCAGAATCTGAATCACAGTGACGAAATAAATTTTAACAGAAATAGCATAAGTGATGAAGGATTTGAAAATATAGGACTTGGTTTCTCTCTTGTATAGTAACATTCACTCCAAAAGTTGGGTTTGTACCTTGTCTGGCGCCCAAAACTCAATTGAGCTACAGGCACTCATGCTTCTCTCGAACTCATGGGTTCTTGACTGGCATTATTTTGGAACAAAAGTACTGAAGTTAAGTTTAAAAAAATGGAGTTGGGTGACATAATCAAAGGAAAAAGTCACATCGTACAGGATGAGGGGAACAGCGACGTTCAAATTTACGTGTTCGAATTTACGAACCTCGAATGAATTGAGAAAATTTTTCAAAGCATCAGATTTTTATCCTTCTTTTTATAGCTTGCCTACCATTTCCAGGCCCATCGTCACTGGAAAATTACAACACTTCGAAGTAATAAATGTGACGATCGATCTCTTCACCATCCATTCAAGCCATTTTACCTATTAATTTTGTTCGAAGCTCGAAAAAACTTTAATGGCCTCACTCTATCCTCATAACGCTGGTCTCATCGTTCTACCCTTAGAGCTTATGCGAATAAATGATCTCACAAATTTGTATTTAGCTCATTGCCGTGACTTTGGAATCATTTTTTTCCGGCTCAAATAATTAACAACATA
This sequence comes from Platorchestia sp. MABIK, assembly GCA_014220935.1. NCBI lineage: Eukaryota > Metazoa > Arthropoda > Malacostraca > Amphipoda > Talitridae > Platorchestia > Platorchestia sp. MABIK. The sequence continues at coordinate 417,592 of JACJUY010000026.1, forward strand.
TTCATCTCAAATTTTTTTTAACCAATCACATTATTAAATCAGCATCTTAATTTCAACGGCAACGCACCAACCAATCTATTGTTAGGACACGAAAGCTTCATGCATTTTAAGGCATTGATTTTTGTTTGGGGTTCGAGCGAACGCATTTTGTTGTGATGGGATGTCATTATTCTGCTAACGAGCCTTCAGCAAAACAGGGCAATTTACATTACCTGATATTGCCACTTACCTGGAATATAATTTGCCTCCAGCTCACATCGCAAAATATTTAACGCCGCTTACGATGACACGATAGTCAATTCCTCATTTATATAATGCCCCTTGGTTTTAAAATGCATGATACACTGAAAAATATGTGAATATCGGTGTAAAATACGTAATACACTAAAACATCGTAAAAATTTTCCATTAAATGGAGTCGTTTCTAGTAGAAAATGCTGTACATGTTTGTTCGTAAACATCGATGTTCTATTGGAGTGGGAGGAAATACAGCTTCCATTAGTGCGTAGTTCACCCTCAAGGCCTCGCTGATCCAAAGAATTCTTGACCGAACGCAACATACGGAAGCCGCTACTTTCGAGACACATTGACGACTTCTTTAGGCATTGACGTATGGTAGTGGAAGTCAACCTTGAAATCATCACCATTTCCCCTCTCCTCGTTGGAGACACATTGAACACTTCTTTTATTCATTGACATATGGTAATGAAAATCAAGCTGAAGAGAAGATAAGATTTTAAGAAAAGATTTAAGATTTTCAGAAAAGGATGCACTTCTTCTCTCCACATCACTCTTAATTCTTGAACAATTCATGTGAAATCATTAATGAATTCATGTGAAATCATTGATGAATTCAGGAAAAATCATTAATGAATTCATGTGAAATCATTAATAAATTCATGTGAAATCATTAATGAATTCATGTGAAATCATTAATGAATTCATGTGAAATCATTGATGAATTCAGGTGAAAATTGAATGAATTCAAGATCCTGAGGTGTCAATATTTTTTCGAATCCAACTTCTGAACTTAGCGAATTTCTTCCCATTTTCACGGACTTACGGGAGCAAACTTTAAGTAAACACGAGAGTTTCTGATGAACTGGTTTTCTTCAATTTTGGTCGCAGAAAATTAAAGTTCTCTTCTGATACTGATGAAAAATTGCTTAAGAAATCACGTCGAACATTTAGCTTTGTTTTGTTCAACATTAAATTTGAGGAGCCCCCTTCTGCTTGACAGGACGTCATGAACTCTTGAGATGAAAATACGCCAGCACCTTCCAGCATCTCACGCGGCAGCATCTTCTGTTTCCTCAGCACTCAGGGAGCCCTACCAGCACCTTCCAGCATCTCACGCGGCAGCATCTTCTGTTTCCTCAGCACTCAGGGAGCCCTATTCAGGAGCCAAGACAGCAAATAATTCACAGGAACAAGAAAGAGAAAATAATAACAGTTCATTTCCAATGAAGTTGATGTATGAAGTGTTAGACATTGTTTTTTTTTTAATCTTAACATTGAGATCCTTAACTGATTTACACACATGGGTATTGTTATATGGGCTTATTGTACTTTGGGTTTGTGAGGAATTGTAATTCCCATGTCAATGACTCCGACTCAGGATGGCGCCGTACTTGAGTAAATAATTCAACTTCAGGCTGTGAGATCGGACTCGACCATGCTAAGAAAGATAAAATATCAACTCAAAATTTGAAGCTGCTTCTGGCTTGGATGAATTCGAAGTAGGGCGACCAATTCCGTCACTGACCTAAAAAATTCTAAGGCTAGAGGAATTAATAAACCAAAGCAATTTTTCATCTTGCCGAAGCCTGAGAAGGTCATTACTCGTGATGAGTAATAAAAAAATGGTCTATTGGAAATTTGAAAACAAGTTCACATGTTTGATCAAATCAATAGATAATTTATACTCAAATTCACACATTTGAGTGAGAGGAAAATAAAATTCGGAAAGGAAGAATTTACCTCTCTTGCCTATTAATATAATATTTTCACTCTAAACATACAAATGTGCGAAGTCTAAATGATTAAATGGATTATCTAAAAGTATTTTGATTTAATACCTCTCATTTTCCATTCACTCCCTCTTTTTTTCAAGTGCACTGAACATAGTAGACGTCGATTCGATATAGCTTTATTTATTTACTTTTCATTATGCTGCACAAACATACTAAACATGACAGTTATATTCATTGAATGCTCTGCAACCAGCCAGTACTAAATCATACATCAAAGATAACTCAGGTTTTTCAGTAAATAAAATAAGCCTCCAGGCTCACTGCTTTGGAAAGAGACTAATCGCCGCCCTTGTAAATATAGTGTTTCTGCAGCCCAAAATGTATTTCTTAACAATGAAAATAAACGCAATCTGGGGCTTAAGGTTCGGAAACTAAATACCATACCCATTCATGCGCATTGTAATATGACCAAATATTGAAATTCATTTTAGCTCAACTTCTTGTCTATTTGTTTTAAACCAGAGTGTTGTGCAATGCTTTTTATAAATGGTTTTAGCCCACCCTTTTTTCATTATTTGAAATTCATCTATGATAGTATTTCTGTCGGTTCAGTGGAGTGTTTTGGGTCTTTCCTTTTTTCAAACATATAGCAAGCTAAGAGACCTCATTTTACTGCATTACTCGTAGTTGATTCAACCGCAGACATAGGTGTAAAAATGTCTTTGTTTTATTTCCATCGATTAGACAAGAGGAAACTCATATCAACGAGTTTCTAAAATCTAATATGTCGACTTCCGGAATCAACCTTATAGAAATAAACATTTTTTTATTTCTTTTTCGAACTCGAAAATGTTTTAGTTAGCATTGTGCAACAACACCGTCTCGTTTCTGACTGCCGGGAATAATTTCCGCCCGCAGTATTTCGATAGAAAATTTGAACGAAGCATGTTTTAAGTAGCAAAGAAGCTTCCTCAAGACAAGTTCTAGGTTTACACATGTTGAAGGATATGCATGCAGGCAAAGCTAGGATGGAATTTACAGCATTTAGACATTTGAGTTTTAGATGGTGAATAATTTACTTCCTCTTGTTACGCTCTGCACAACGCCACAGTAGAAGCCTAAGCTCACGTGTGAATGCATAAGGAGACTGGCCTACCACGCGTTTTCATCGATATTCCCGGTATTTATGAGCTTTCTCAAACCTAGAATAACATGATCAATGGAAGACATTTTAATGTTTTTCTCTCAGGCGTTTGTTAAAGCTTTGACATCGCTATTTTAATACCTGCTTTTATCCAACTAAAGATCATTACGCTAAAACGTTTCAAACGCTGAGCATTTCAAACGTCATATTTATTGAAAATACATTGTCTTTCATCTTTTTTCGTGAGGTCTAAATCGAAGAGGTTCATCCCGCATGAAGTCAAGACCTAAAATATTATGTTCAAGCTTTGACATGGCTATTTAAAAACCAGCTTTTAAATAACTAGTAGTTTTTTACGGCGACATATTTCAAATCCAATGTTTTGCACTTTGCGCATCATATTTATAGAAAATAAACTGTTTTTAAACATTTTTCTTTTCGTGAATTCGAAGAGGTTCATCACCAGGCGTCAAGTCAATGACCCAAAACACACAACAACCCCAGCACACTGTGAACTACGGACCCTTTGACCCAAGATGATCTTGACCTTAGGTGGCGAGCGACCTAAAAGCAAGCCTATGACTGGCTCTACCTACGCAAGACAGTAATGTGAGCACTACACTACAACGACTCTTGGGGGTTCACAAACACTGAATACAAGTTTCGACTGAAAATCTAGTAAAAGTTTTTATGACGTAATTCTGAAATATTATAAGCCCTTAGAAGTAAAATAAAAAGTAATGTTTTCGAAAGCGAAAACTCTAGATAATGATAATAAAACAAGCTCATAATTTAAGAAGGAATGGGCATTCCAAGAAATGTTCCAAGAAACTAGTACGAAAAGCCTATTTAAAATGAAGTTAGCAACGTAAGCTCACGTCACTGAAACATAGATTAATCTGTTAAAACCGAATATTCATCATCTTTGTTGTGCAGTTTTTTTAGTCTGGAATTGACTCGGAAATATTTTCTAAGTACATGCAGCTGCTCCTGAGAGGTAGAGGATGTCGAGAATTGGTATGATGTTGAGAAAACTCAAATTTAAGTTTTGTTAAACAAAATACTTAGCTGCCTGCTGGATAATGACATTTTCAAATCACTCAAATGTGCACTGAAGCTTAGTAATGAGAACATCGCACTCAAGCCATTGATTAATCCACACCGAGAACAGGATTGAAAAACTTAGATTGTAAGTCGGAACGTATAATTTGAAAAGAATAGTTCATTCTAAATACCGCACACCAACAAAACAAAGAAAATTCAACTCAAAACTGATTAACACAGTATACAATGCGAAAACACTGAATGTAATACACAGTGAAAAGGAGACAACAGAAAAATCTCATGAATAAATGTATTGAGAAATCTCTACCATGAGAGGGCATGCATTTTCTCTCACGTTAAGAGCAGGATTCGGGATATTAATGCACCGTGATAGTATTATAGAATGTGAAGGTCAAATGCAGGGTATTAATCATGCCATGGATTAATGCACCGTGATTGTACTATAGAATGCGAAGGTCAATGACGCTCCGTCAAAACAACATGTGGAGAACACACACACTCATTGTCTCTAAGTAACGAGCTGTGGGCTTTTCCTTCTAGTGTTTGGTATAGTCTTAACTGAACATACCTATTTTTTTGTAATTAGCATAAAAGAATCTTCTTTTTAAGATTTCAGTTCACATGCTTCACGAAGAATGAGTTCTGTGTTGAAACAATGAAACTAAAAGATTTTTATTCGTTATTAGCTCACCTCTCGTGAAGGCCGTACCTGGTGACCCAGGCTCAAGAATTTGTTACGTCAAGATAAGAGAGAGACTAATTTGAATATCTCCATTTTAACGTTTTTTAGTTTAGTTTACTTCCTTTCACGTTTTCAATTCATACAACAAGTCGTTCTTTTAACCCAGTTCGAACTGTATTTCTCACGCAATCACCAAGCGATACTGCTGATGTAAAACAGCATCTGCGAAGTCCGTGACATTGCACTACTTAATCTCCACGTCACAAACTACGTATATTTATAATTAAGGGTGGGAAACTTCCACGGGTCTCTCCTTTCGTTGGTTATCTCGAAATATAATCTGAAGCTGCACGCAAGTAGTAGATACATAGAAGTTTCTGGTTTGCTTCACGACGTTGGGACACATGTTTTCTGACATGGCATGATAAGAGCTGTTACCACCCTGAGTACGCTTACTCCGCGCACTCTTATCAGTGTTGGTGCACTGAGTAAAAGCCGTAATCTTTTCTGGTTAGTGGATGACAATGCGTTAGTTACCGTATCACGCATGCCCAGCAGTGCCCGACCACGTCACGGCAGGGCGACCGTGACAGTCACGGTCCGTCACTGTTGGTTTGATAACATTTTATTTCTGACGAAATAATTGTCTTACTAAACATAGCAAGTAATTGATTTATTTATTCCTCTCATTCAAGTGCCACACAATTCAAGCTAGTGTTTTCTACACAACAAACAGTGACGGACCGTAAATGTCGCGAACCTGCCACTGTTTGTCCGACAACAATAATGCTTGAATTGTGTTACAATTAACAAAACTCTTGAATTGTAGTACAAATTAGAAGAATATATAAATCGGTAACATGCTATGTTTAGAGAAAAAATTATTGTGTATCCGTGAGTAAATTACATCCCTAACTTGAATTTGTAGATTAATGCTAAGATACTTGCGTCCGTTCAGTAAAGTGTTTTGGGTCATACTTTTTTTCTAAAATGTAGCAAACGAAGAGACCTATTTTAACCACAACTCCTTTTGAAGACATTGTTTTTTGAGTAATTCTTGTACTGTGGAAGATTCCTCTGGGAGAAAATGATTAGATGAACAAGTTTCAACTTTATTGGAAATAAATTGATTTTCTTTTCTTTCTTCCTTACTTTCCTATGAAGACATTGGTTTTGAGTAATTCTTGTACTGTGGAAGATTCCTCTGGGAGAAAATGATTAGATGAACAAGTTTCAACTTTATTAGATAGAAACTGTTTTTCTTTACTTCTTCCCATTTGTAAAAACTACGCGTCCTGTCATGAGAATACTCCGCTGGCCCACTTCAGGGCACGGGTTTGACGCCATGGCTTATCACACCAGCACCACCGTGATGTATCTTTAGTTTTTTTCTCAATATTAAATGTTTTCCTCCGATGCAAAGCTGTAGATCTGTTGTCATAGGCTGACTAACCGATAACGAAAATGATATCGACCGATGAGTGATGCCCTGCTGTTCAGGAAAATATAATATTAAAATACTATACCAGAACGCAATTTCGCCGAGTGCGAGTTGGATTTTATTCTGCAGTGAATGCAGTGAAGTGAAAAGGAGGAAAATCCCACATTTTAATTGAGCATTGCTTTTAAATAAAATCCTACACTTTAGTAGAGGGAAGTTCTTTAAAAATTTTGGGTTGTTCATGCCGCGGATGTGATATGCGAAAACTGAACTTACCAGCGCCTCTTGCACTTTTAGAGCCGGATTTTCATACGCATTTGAATTTTTAGTACTTCAGCCAGTAGGGAAAGCTCCTACAAAATACTTGGCTGCAAGATGAACTTTTTTCTAGATAAAATCTTCGAATTTGACTTTTTCACAAATATTTGGAAAACACCATCAAGCAAACCCTGCCAGGCGCTATGCGCTCAAAGTTGACTTGAAAAAACTCAAACACAAAAGTTTTGAAGAAAAAATAGTTCGTCGAATAGCGAAGCTGACTGAGGAACTTTCTGTGCGCTCTGAAGATCTGCGACGACGTAAATTCTTGGAAAATTTCGCATCGTAGTACATCGTGGTATTTGATCTACTTTTACATTCATTTGACCTGTAAGACTAATGAGTATTACCAAGCATCCCCTTAGTAACAATACAAAAGAAGAGAAGCACTGTTTAGTGTAAGTTATTGTTTATAAGTGAAATAACTTATGAATTTTTTTTCATTCCTTGATTTGTTAAGAAATTTTAAAATGTATCTGCCAGTTATCGTTTCTAGAGCCAAAAGGATCATCTAGAACATTTTTAATCTAATTCCGAGTTTGAAATTCTTATTTTTAATAAAGACTGTTATAATGTATGATTAATTTCAATTATTGAGAGACTACCAACAAACGGAAAAGCAGGAGGTCGTTGTCCCTCGGCTCATTGGACACATACATATTTGAGTGCAGTCATAAACTCAGCACCTAAGTTACCACCTTATCATTTCATTGTGCAGTTTATATTGCCGCCCCCATAAACTCCATGAAAGTGGGGCGACGGAAACATTCTCGAATGACTCGTTGACATGTCACGTGCGTTGGAACAAAAACTTCTCCATTTATTTTACTACAACTTCAAATACACGCACTTTAATGTGTAGAAAACTTTCAGTTTGATATTTTAATTCTCTTATTTGATTAAAATTTAACGTTTATAATTTGCAAGGATCACTGCTTGTATGTGTGTCTCAGTGGCAAGTTGATGAAAAGTGGGAGGGGTAAATTTTGGAACATATAAACTACCAAGCTGGTCGTAATGAGTCGTCCGAAAACTTTTTTACTTTCATTTCTATGGATGTTGTTTGATGCACAAAATGAAATGTAATGTTTTGTTCGATTCAAGATTTCAACATCAAATTATTGGATCCCGAAATTTATTTGAGTCCTGAATATGTAAAACAAACGAGGATGTAGATGACAATTGAATGTACTGAAAAAGGTACGCTGATCGGATGCACGAAAACTTGGATTTGACAGTTCCAGTAAAAATATATAAACATATACATGCAAACTCCCACAACCAAAAAAGAAACGTTTTCTCAGAAACAGTATTATTTCTAAAATTTCTAAAGAACTATTACACGATAAGAGCAGATTAGGTAAACACGATACGAATTCGCTGATAAAATTCGTTGCTCGCTTGCCAACTTCGTATTGTCGTTCCCTCTTCTGCAGAAGCCACATGTGTGCTGCTCCAGCTTAGCCCTCTCTTCAAATTTGAGATATTTTTACACCTTTGTCTGTGACACGAGCGAATGATAGTTCTCACGACGACTTTTTCTGGAGACACGTTGTTTTTTTTGAGCAATTCTTGTGGTGTGGAAGATTCCTCTGGGAGAAGCGGGTCTCTTTCTGCATTTGAAGAAACCAATCCTGGTGACACGAGTCCAATGTCAGTGTCAGTTTTCGATCACTTTTGTAGAGTAGACGCTGCCAAACTGCCCCGAGAATTAACAAACGATGCCTACACACGCCTCTCCACTCACTAATGTAAGATATCGCTGTTTTTAATTTTAGCATTTTTTTAGATTGATGCTTTAAATGTTCTAATTCCACGAATTTTGCAGGTTTCGTGTTTAGGGTGCCAGAGCTTGTGCTTCTTCTGGAAGAGGAAGATTGAAGGAATGCAAAGGATAATTTGAACTGAAGCGGCTCCCAGTATGTAACGATAGGGACTAAATCCGGTGGCTGCGCTGCTCTGGCTCTAACTATTCAATAAACTCTTGCATATGAATTTGTAATCTGCTGCCCAGCACCCGTAAGTTTAGCCTTAAGAATTTACGAAAAAAGAGTGAGCGACGCGAGTGTCGTTCTATTTGAGTGTTTTCATCGTTTTACTTGAGTGTTCCATGTAATGTCGTATACATCGTAAGTCGTTTTATTTGTCTTCTTGCAATGTTGAATACCTCGCAAGTAATTCAAGTTTACGCTACGCTACATATTTGCATATAGTAAATTTTTCCTTTATGCCAAGTAAAACGACAAAAAATATTAATGCTCGTTCTTTTACATACATTTTACTGGAGTAATTCACTTCAATGCGGAATAACGCCTTACTGAGGGGGAACATGTGCTGTTCTAACGCCCTGACTTATAACAAAGGTACATCTCTGCCTCGGTGTAGCCGGAGTGTCCTCGCTCGCTGGGCTCACCATAGGCCTAGCCCTCTTCTTCAACGGCTGCCTCCAGCAGGCCTACTACGTGACCGTATTCTCAGGTGAGATGGCCGTACCTCAAGCAAACTGTTTTGGCCGCGGATATCCGTACCTCTAGAAAACCTAGGCAGCGGAGTGGTGCTGGTGTAAGTGGTAGGGGTAGTGATTGGACTTAGGTGGAATTGTTGTGCCGTTGATATGAGCAGAGCTATTGTGATATATGGGGTAGTGATTGGACTTCGAGTGTGTAGTGGTGGTGTGATGTTAAGTTATGGTTTGGCTTCAGATATGAGTGGAGTTAGTATGAGTGATGGGGGTAGTGATTGGATTTTGTGTGTGTAGTGGTGGTGTGATGTTAAGTTATGGTTTGGCTTCAGATATGAGTGGAGTTAGTATGAGTGATGGGGGTAGTGATTGGATTTTGTGTGTGTAGAGGTGGTGTGATGTTAAGTTATGGTTTGGCTTCAGATATGAGTGGAGTTAGTATGAGTGATGGGGGTAGTGATTGGATTTTGTGTGTGTAGAGGTGGTGTGATGTTAAGTTATGGTTTGGCTGAGAAAACATAGATTATAACGTTAGGGACGAGCCGAGTGGCTCATTCTTGGGTCGCTACTTGAATTTTACGAGGAGATATATACAGAAAATAGAAACAGATTACAAGAGCTTGTGCTACATATTGCAATATCAGCTTGAGATGAAATGACGAGTTTTCTACGCTATATTTGTGTGGGGGACAACTGATCTAATGATGATGATGTGCATTGAGTAGCCTGTACAGTAAGGGTGTAACGTATCAGTGTTACTTATATTTGTAATGTTTCTGTGCTTGGTCCACTCAATTGATTTTGTACCAAGTGTTCAGAAAATTTGTCATGCACTTTGAGATTTGTTTAAAAAAAATTTTTTGATGACTCTTAAAGAATATAATACATGAAGACATGTTGTGTGTGGTCACACAGTTTTTCTTCGGCTATAATGATGTGATTTTATCATAAACTAATTTATGTTTTAATCCAATCTCATCTTTCTTACTTGCTTCACCGAGAAATCCTGTACAAAATACACATTTTCTTGAAGCACTCTCTCACCCAAAACGAGCCACTTTAATTTAACACAAACGGTGACTTTCTAATTAGTAATTGTAGTTGTAACTGATTACAATGAAGACTAATATGTTATTGGACGGTTAAGTAAAAAAGGTTGGAAATTGTTTTCCGTTCAATTAGCTTCTCCCATCAACGAAAAATTAATATGCAAAGAATAAAAGAATGAATTGTGAATTGAGTCACAAAATATATTGTTAGACAGGATAAAATTTTCATCATCGCTACCATGTTTCCATTTTCTTTGTTTAAATTGAGAGATTATTGATTTCATCGTAAGATAAAAGATAAAAATAGTAAAATTGAAACTTTTCTGCTCTAGGTAGAACTGGTGGTATGTTGATGCAAATTACAAGTTAAATGTCACGGGTTAGAAACTCAATTACAGGCTTAATCTTCCAGGTGGGAACTTTACGTTGTTCTATGCGAATGTTTTTTTTTCGTGCATTGTAATTCAATGATGACAGAGGAGAAATCCGTCTCTTTATTTCTAATTTCGCAATGTATCGTAAATTTTAAATTACGTTTTGACCTTTTAATGAATAAGACGAATTCATATTTCCAATTCATTTTTACCTTTGTCACTGCGGTTACCCTACACTCTCACCAGCAGTGCCAGTCGGTACACGTGAGAATTGGAGGTACTGTGTTACAGTCCAGAAATGCTGCTGATCAATAATGTGACCTTAGGGCTTATGAAGATAGCATGAATCCTAGAATACAAAGTATCTAAGCTTTCACTGTACACCATGATTACTGAAACTTACCTGCCATAAAAAATAAAGCCTCTTTATCAGCGAAAACATTTATTTTAGTATTTAAGGGTAAAGCTTAACAGCGCATCAATCTTTAAGTAAATTTGCCGATAAATAAGATAACATTCATCAAAGATTACTCCAAGGTCGTGGTTCGAGATTACATTTAATAACTCGCTTCCCAACTCAGATAATCAGTTAAATATCTTGCACTGAAGAGTCGGGCAGTTCAAAACAAGAGAGGTTTAACGTTTGAATATCGCACGCAAATCTGCTTCTGTAAATTGATAAGAAAATGTTTATGGTTGCAGATTTGCACTTCGAGGCTGTGAATGAATTATTTTTAGCAGGGGATCCGTTTACTGATCCGGATGATCTTTTTGATTAACGTAGTTTTCCTTTGCGTTTGGTATAAAAGCATGCCATGAGGTTCACTTTTGATTGGATTTGGTACAAAAGCATGCCATTAGTTTAACTTTGAATTGGGTTTGGTGTATTATCCTACCATTAGTTTCAGAGCGTCACAATTAAGAGCTAGAGAATGACCTTCTGGAAGCATCAACTAACTACTCAATAACTTTACAATTTCTTTAATGTGTTCATATCTAATTCCTCCTGTTGCATCTTAAGAATTTTCCTCATGCTTTCATACGTGTGAAGAAAAACTCGTGCTTATTATAACGATGTAAAACTAATGTGAAGGTTGGGGAAAACACTTTTCAAACCGATGAGGCATTTGCACTGCAATTAATGGATCAAATAAGTCATGGGTACGTGTTTTTCATTGTCATCTAGATATATATGCATTTACATTTAATTGATGGGTTAAAGGTGTTGTAGGAATTTAACCGAAGTCAGCTATAAATGTAAAGATTTAGCTGCGTTTGTGGAATGGATTTCTATGTGACCTTAGACAGCTTCTTTTACTGAAAAATACAGCTTTTTGACTCAAATTTTATTTCATTTTCCAATTCCGTAAACTTTATTTTATGAGGATTATCATAAACATAATGAACTCGAGCGTTCAACACAGCACATGTAAAATGAAACCATTCATTGAACTTTATTAAATGATAAATAGAATTAGCAAAGATCCCTTTTAGTTATTTTTGAAACATTCACGATCCAGCCCATCTCAAACTCCCGTTTGCATTCATGTTAGTAATGATATTACATGTCAAATTCCAGCTTGCCAATTCATTCTTCATTAATTTTGTGTCTGCGTGCAGGTTTAATTCTTTAAATGATTAGAACAATGAACAAAGACCCCTTCCGTCAATTCTTAGATATTCACCATCCAGCCCATCTCAAACTCCCGTTTGCATTTATGTTAATAATAATTTTACATATCAAATTCCAGTGTGCACATTCGTTCATAGATAATTTTGTGTCTGCTTGCAGGTTTAATTCTGTTGGTAGTGGTTGTCAGCGCTTCGATCTCCGTGCGCTGTCTGCTGACGCAGCGCAACAGATCACTCCGCTCCTCAGCTGGCCAAGACCCAGAATCTGACCTTCCTCCTCCCTACAAAAAAAGCTGGGCTAAGGAATATTCCCAGAGACTAAAGGGCAACTCCACAGCCGCACCCGAGAACAATAATCTACTCGAAACACCCATTTTCACAATTTTCAAGTCCTCACGCGTTAGAGGAACCCCCCCAGCTCGTGATAGTGAAATTTTTGCGCGAGACAGCGAGTCCATTGACGAAGATTTGCCGCAGTACGAGGACGCCATTCGGCAATTGACGGCTACTGAGCTCGTGAAAGTGCACGTTGCTTCGGAAAAAAGAGACTCCAGGACCAGCCACGCAGCTGTGGAAAGTTTGAAGGTTGATAGAGGCGATGCAGCAAGTCCGAGCTGTTCGAGTCATACCTTGAGCATAAACGCGAGCGACGAGGCAACTCTCACACAACAGTCCATTATTTTAGAGAAAAGAAATGCTAAAAAATCGGACATGAAATCAATCAAATCTCTTACGAACCTTTTTCATCACTAGCGCGAACGTTTGAGAAAGAAGAAACGAAGGATAAAACGATTTAGAAACCACTATCTTTAAGCTCAGAAGTCTATTTTTGTACCATCAAGTATCTCCTTTTCAAAAACTTTAATCTTGCTCGTTCAAATGCTTACCTTATTCTGTTAATTGAATTACTAAACTTACGTTTCTGATTATTGCGCTTACCAACACTGGTACTAAATGTATCAAGAGAGGTAATTTTCTATGACAAAGTGTTAACTTCAATTTAAATTATGTATTTTATAACATACATATGCTTTTTTATTATACACTTGTACGACACATGACTAAGCTCTGCAATTAGCTTTAAATTTTAGTTTTTTAATGAATAGCGTTAGCGTTAAGTATTAGTGATCATGAAGTATAATTTTAAGATGAAAAATTTAATAGACATAAGAAGTTATATTAAAAGTAGTACAGAATATAGTGAACATATTCACGTACTTAAATATTTTACAGGTTTATCCCAATGTACTTCGTTAATAAAATTTGAAACACAGTTGTTCTTGACCACTTTCATTTCATACGTTGATATATATAGTATGTCCCACAACATCCCGAACCGAGTTTTTATTTTTCCGTATCAGTTGTACTATCATAAGAATACCATAAGCATTTAATTTCTAGCAAAATTGTCTTTCAAAATTAACCTATAGAAAAGGTACTACTGATTATGATGGTACTAGTGCTACGGGCAAATGATACCCGGTTCGGGTTTGTGTGGGACACACTGTTCATGAGGATACTTGGGGCCATGACAAACAACTTAGATTTGAATAAAGTATATTGAGAACTGACAACATGGTACGATGGTAGAGGACTTGGAACAACGAAGTTTTATGTTTCATTTCACTCCTGGAACGGCGATCTTAGCGTCAGCGCTCCTGCTTTTTTTTTAAAGTAGTTGAGAAATTTTTGGTTTTAAATGAACTAGATAGCTGGCACACTTTTGCCACAGGCAGAAAAAGTGTCTTTTATTTTGAATTGCCAAAAAAACTGTTTTCGAGATAAAAATAAAACGTGGCTGACATTTTTTTTAACTTCCACGTTGGAGACAACATGCGAACAGTACAAAAAAATGCATTCTGCCTCTGAACGTTATTACTCCCATTTTGTAAAGGAATAAAACAAAATTTGCAGCAGAAAAATACGTTGTGCTACTATATGGCACACTGATGTCATTGTGTAAAAAAAATGAAGGGTAAATTTACCACATCATTTGATCCCCTCCTCCAAATCTTGTTGAAACAAAATGGAACAAAGGAGAAAATTACCCGTTACTGAATTCTTTCATGTATGTTGCAGCTCGGAGAGACCAAATTAATGTTATGAAATAATACATGATACATGTTAGAATTGTAAAAAAAAATCGGTAGGCACAACAGCTTCTTTACCAGAAAAAAATGAATTGAAATTACCTCGATGCCATACGGCACAGTGGGATGGATCAAATTCTTATGAGATAACCCCAATAAATCCTTGAGTATTTACATGCATGTTCTTGCGATGTACCATTTTTTACTTGACACTTGTTACACAAAAAAGTAGAACGAGTTCCTCCTCATATATTTGCCGGCTTATTAGTGACAATCAAATGTAACCGATCTTATCTCGATAAAAATGCTGTGAAGGCATGTTTATCGATAACAATGACCTTATTTTAGTAAAAATGAATTCATGAAATAAACAAGACGCTATTGAAGTGCGACCACACGATCGTTCTTTGGATGTTTTCTTTCACATTGGTTTGAAACTGTTCATATCAGTGCTCGATGTTTCCTGGATACGAGACAACTGTTCATATCAGTGCTCGATGTTTCCTGGATACGAGACAACTGTTCATGTCGATGCTCGATGTTTCCTGGATACGAGACAACTGTTCATATCAGTGCTCGATGTTTCCTGCATTCGAGAAGATTCGTATAACTCTTTCTGCAATCACTAGGCCTTCCCTCAAGTGACATCAAAAGTTTGTAAATTTTGAACACAAAGGCCAGGAGTTGCCTCATGAAATCTGCTGCTGCCCTCACAATGTATATTAATGAAAAAGGTTTTTTATTGAATGTAGAAAAAAAATCAGCAGCTCAATTCGAAATTAAAGATCTTTACATTATACACAAAAATTGTGCTCGTTTATTAAAGATTTATTTTAATTTGTTCCAATCAACAGATAAACAAAAAAAATACAAGCTGTTTTCTCTTACTTAAAATTGCTCGCTTTTCTTCTCGTCTTTATCGCGATGAGGAGAATTTTGGAATTCTTCATCAGATATTTTTAAGCTAATCTCGAACAGGTCACGGAGTCAGTCTCGTATCATCAGCCACCACCGGAGGTGCGCTAAGTCAACTTTGCGCTACGTGTGCCAATGAAAAGTCGTATACGTGAACGACTTACGCTCTATAGCAGCGGCACAACTGGCAGCTAAGTCGTTTTAACTAGGCCATCATCTATATCAAATTCTTTTAATAGCTCTCATCATATGCCAATTCTGGCTGGTCGGTGGTGCTCATAAGGATACCTAATGACCGTATCTGTGATACAAGTTTCACCAGTGCACAACCACAAGAATATTTTAATTCCGGATGCTATTGGGATGCATATATATTATACGGATATATATGATGGATATATATTATATATCCATCCCAATAGCATCCGGAATTAAAATATTCTTGTGCTTGTGCACTGGTGAAACTTGTATCACAGATACGGTCATTAAGTATCCTTATGAGCACCACCGACCAGCCAACCGAGGAACATCTCTGTTTTCATTTAGTGGATGCCCACACTTGTGACAGGAGGCTGCCAGTTGTTTTACTCCGACGACTAGAATTTATTGAAAATTTAACCCAAGGAAGGTTAAAGAAAAAGAAGAAAGTTATCCAGAATTTTCCAGAGAGGTGGGCACGGAAGTATTTATTCACTTGCATGATGCCCACGCATGAATGCTCGATTGAAAAATTACCTTCAGCCTCGAGTAGACGATTTACTTCAGTCTACATTTCGTGACCTATATATATAAATAATATGCGGGTGACAAAATCATAAACAATTATTAGCGCCTAATTGGAACTGATGGTTCACATCAAAGAAGAATCAATAACATTATTAGCCCATACAGGGATACTGATCCTGAATAATTTATACTACCCAGCTTTAGCATGTATTTTAAGAGTTATTAACAATCTTGAAGTCTTCAGAATTTATTTTTGGAAGCTGAAAATTGGAAGGAAGCTTCCGTGAACAGAAAGAGCGCAGAGGAGGTACACAAATTTGGTTTTCATGAAGAAAACATGTGGGTTTTCGAACCTATTTTAAACACTTTATACCATTACACGTAAGCACAACTCAAAGAATCCAACTTATACATTTTATGAACTTTTTACAGCGACAATTTTTATTGACCTTGTGATTACAATAAAACAATTTCTAATTTAACTAACTGCAGCGTTATATTTAACGCCTTCTATTAAATATTTATCGAACTTGAGTAATTTATCTTCTAAGTATCATCTATTTGGGAAGATTGCAGTGTCTAAGCTCGAGTTCTAAGTTTAACTTTTCTCTTGTTCTGATTCCTGTTGGTCTCGCTCGTACGATTAAACTAGTGAAGCTTCCCCAGTCTCAATTCATTGCATCTCTCCTTGGGTCAAGAGTTATTTTTTCAGGGCATTTTCTGGGCTTTTTCAGGGCATTTTCAAGGCTTTTCAGGGCATTTTCTGGGCTTTTTCATGGCCTTTTCTGGCCTTTTTCATTGCATTTTCTGGACACCGCTGGCTTTTTTAGCAAAATTCTCAATTTTGACCTTTTCGAAATAAAACCTTGACATACAGACCACTCAGAACCTGGCCACCGTGATGAGTTTCAAGACGGTGTTTGTAGTTAAATTTCGTTCGAACAAAGTCAACTTTGCGAACTTCATCCTGAAGAAATGGAACTGTCCGCCATGCATCATTTGCCTGATCAGCTCCGAGAGCTCCTATAAATACGCAGGTATGAAAAAATCACAGGGTACATCACAACACTTAAACAACAACAGGATTTACACTCATGAAGGTATGAGGTACGTAAGGCAGTCACTCCAGTTATTATGTAGAATGAGTTCTATTTCCAACAACACCATCGCTTGACCTACCATCACTAACTTTATTTGAGACCACTAACTTTAATCGAGACCACTAACTTTATTCAAAGATCACTAACTTTAATCGAGACCACTAACTTTATTCAAAGATCACTAACTTTAATCGAGACCACTAACTTTATTCAAAGATCCCTAACTTTAATCGAGACCACTAACTTCATTCAAAGATTACTACAAGAAGTTTTAACCTCTTAAAACACACGCTACGGCCGACCCTCTCTACAACACAGTCGACGCTGACCGTCTACAAGATTTGTGGAACATTTCACGCAATTCAGACCTGAGAACTCGCCTAAACTTCCGTCAAGGTCAAGTCGGATTTATTCATTACAGAATTTATTCAGATGATTCAGGCCTTTGATTTGTCTTGACTTTGTATGACGTTGCAGTGTATAGTGTTAATCACATCGTACTTAGAGAAAATTAGTAGCATTTAAAAAATTAAAATCAGATAGAAATCCCTCAGTTACTTTCCAAGGGAGATTAACCGAAGCATTTTATTGGAACGAGGCAATCCTTTAGGGGAGAAATGATAAAATGATAGGATTTTAGTTTCCCCGGGCTTATTTTTTTTCTAGCGCACAAATGAAAGTAAACGCACACTGTGATATATATATACTTCTTAAGTACTGTATGACTGGATAGCTGAACACTCCAAATTCAGTGTAGAGAACAGTATCATCTTCATGACACCCTCAAAATTTTTAACCCCATACGTATCACATGACAATAAGATTCCAAAGGCTTCATATAGTGTTCTGGGTTAAAATTATCATAATAGAGAACTTTACGCTACGTAGAGAGCGCACATGTGGAAGGCAACACGAAGCTATGTACCTAACAAAGCATCGCGCCTCAAAGTTTTGTGTATGAGAATCCGTTCAGAAATCTGCTTCCTTACACCTTGCGAGCTGGGGACATAATTGGCTACTTATGTGCCACATCGGCTAGCAAATTTCTATCCATAATACACTTCGCACACACACACACACACACACGTAACAACAGCAGCTGCACTGCACACACACACGTGTAATTACACCTGGAGAGCAGGTGCACCTGGATATCAGGTGATAAAATTACACCTGTATAATTACACATGTATATCAGATGATAAAATCACACCTGGAAATCAGGTGCACCTGGATATCAAGTAACAAAATTACACCTCTATATCAGGTGGAAAAATTCGGCTCAGTGAGCGAGTGACTAGACAATTCTCACCTATGAAGGACATTCGGAGGCAACCTTCATTAACAAATTTTCACGAGGACGAATCTATTCACACTACATGAGATAATATCAATGTACTCGAGACGCAAAAACACTCATCACTACGGTCGTCATATGCAATACAATACTTAGAAAACATTGAGTCCTGAATGGGAATCTAAAATCTACACATCTACTTCAGGGGAGGGGGAGCTGGGTGTTGCATGACGACGAAGAACACTTAAAGAAGATCAAAAACGGAATAAACAGATCGCATTTAGAGACCAATACTGAGTATAATGAAGCTAAATGAAGGAATTAATGACGGAGACCTGCTCTGGTTTAAAGATTGCTGATCCTTAAAATGCATCTTACAGGCTATCGTTCATTGCAAGGTGCAACTTTGGCTTGGATTTAGTGTGCTATGTTGTGTGTGTGTGCAGACAGCAGTGGATTAATTCAGTTTTCGTTAGCTGCTGTCAGGAGCAGAAGATCGCTGGATGAAAATAAAATTGAAGATCCCATGCCCTAAAAGAAATCTTGTTGCTGCGCTGTTGATCAAATTACAGTCGCATAAAAACTATTTAATGAGAAAACACTAGAATTTTTATTTGGCAGTCACTTCGCAGAATCTGAATCTCGTTGCAGAGACAATAGTTTTAGGTTATATTTTAGTTTACATGCAATGATTAAATGAGTTTTAAAATGATTTCCCTGAAGTTTTCTGGTCTCGTAAAATTCTTTTCTTCTTTGATGTTTTCATCGAATGTTGTAACTGAAGTTTGATGTTGTAGATCACTTCATCACAGCTACTCGGGGCAAAGTTTCAGGCGCTGGTGCGTGAAAATACTGTAACTTAAGCCGTGCACGCAGAAGATGTAGCATGAAATACGACATTCTTAAGTAGGTAATATAAGATACGTACTTGTAAGAGGTATGTTATGTAAGATACGTGCCTGTAAGAGGTATGTAATGTAAGATACGTGCCTGTAAGAGGTATGAAATGTAAGATACGTGCCTGTAAGAGCTATGTAATGTAAGATACGTGCCTGTGAGAGGTATGTAATGTAAGATACGTGCTTGTAAGAGGTATGTAATGTAAGATACGTGCCTGTAAGAGGTATGAAATGTAACATACGTGCCTGTAAGAGGTATGTTATGTAACATACGTGCATGTAAGAGGTGTGTAATGTAAGATACGTGCATGTAAGAGGTATGAAATGTAAGATCCGTGCCTGTAAGAGGTATGTAATGTAACATACGTGCCTGTAAGAGGTATGTTATGTAACATACGTGCCTGTAAGAGGTATGTAATGTAACATACGTGCCTGTAAGAGGTATGTAATGTAAGATCCGTGCCTGTAAGAGGTATCTAATGTAGCATACGTGCCTGTAAGAGGTATGTTATGTAAGATACGTGCCTGTAAGAGGTATGTTATGTAAGATACGTGCCTGTAAGAGGTATGTTTTGTAAGATACGTGCTTGTAAGAGGTATGTAATGTAAGATACGTGCCTGAAAGAGGTATGTAATGTAACATACGTGCCTGTAAGAGGTATGTTATGTAAGATACGTGCCTGTAAGAGGTATGTAATGTAAGATCCGTGCCTGTAAGAGGTATGTAGTGTAACATACGTGCCTGTAAGAGGTATGTTATGTAAGATACGTGCATGTAAGAGGTATGTAATGTAAGATACGTGCATGTAAGAGGAAATGGCACAAGTAATAAAATGGCACGATGTCAGAGAGCAAAGCCTTAAATAGTCGGTACTCAGTCTAAATTCAAGGCCAGATTTGTGTTGATTACCGATTCTTTCAGTAAATTACTGAATAATGTGCTGCAACTCACGGTAATCTTCCCTCGTTTTATTCGGCTAGTTTTCTCCAAGTCAACGTTAACTGTTCTCATTAACAGTTTCTTCTTTTTCTACTATAAACCGAATTGTCGGGATTCTTAGCGATAAATTACAAATATAAATCTCATTCTTAGCCGTAAAAAAGTATGTAATCCTAATTGGACATTTGAATAAATTTACCCAAGAAAAGTCTTCATTAAATCTTTCCGCCACCCCTAGATACGTAATTCAGAGTTTTTAGCTCAGAAATCGCTTAAGTAGCAACATTACCGATACAAAATATCAATTAATGCATTGCAACTTGTGTAACAAATAAGAAAGAGTGGAGAAATCGTATGGAAGCATAGCATGCAGAGAAGTATCGAAAGTAAGCACTTGCTTGCACTGCCGAAAAGCAGTCAAATGAGCCAGTAGTTAATGGGGAAGTTGAATGAAGAGCAGCCAAATGAGCCAGTAGTTAATGGGGAAGTTGAATGAAGAGCAGTTAAATGAGCCAGTAGTTAATGGGGAAGTTGAATGAAGAGCAGTTAAATGAGCCAGTAGTTAATGGGGAAGTTGGATGAAGAGCAGTCAAATGAGCCAGTAGTTAATGGGGAAGTTGAATGAAGAGCAGTCAAATGAGCCAGTAGTTAATGGGGAAGTTGAATGAAGAGCAGTCAAATGAGCGAGTAGTTAATGGAGGACTTGAATGAAGAGCAGTCAAATGAGCCAGTAGTTAATGGGGAAGTTGAATGAAGAGCAGTCAAATGAGCCAGTAGTTAATGGGGAAGTTGAATGAAGAGCAGTCAAATGAGCCAGTAGTTAATGGGGAAGTTGAATGAAGAGCAGCCAAATGAGCCAATAGTTAATGGGGAAGTTGAATGAAGAGCAGCCAAATAATTTAGTAGTTAATGGAGAAGTTGAATGAAGAGCAGTTAAATGAGCCAATAGTTAATGGGGAAGTTGAATGAAGAGCAGCCAAATGAGCCAGTAGTTAATGGGGAAGTTGAATGAAGAGCAGCCAAATGAGCCAGTAGTTAATGGGGAAGTTGAATGAAGAGCAGCCAAATGAGCCAGTAGTTAATGGGGAAGTTGAATGAAGAGCAGTCAAATGAGCCAGTAGTTAATGAAGAAGTTGAATGAAGAGTAGTCAAATGAGCCAGTAGTTAATGGGGAAGTTGAATGAAGAGCAGCCAAAAGAGCCATTAGTTAATTTTGAAGTTGAATGAAGAGCAGTCAAATGAGCTGGCAGTTAATGGGGAAGTTGACTGAATTTTCTCAATTTTTCCCTGTATTCTATTCGAGACTGAAAAGAAATTTCGAGTTTCATCAATTAGAGTCGGGAGTGAATTAAAGTTACTAAGCTGAAAAACCACGAAAAAAACATTTTACCAATTACATTTCACCGGAATTTTGGTATCGTTTTATATAAAAGATCAATTCCAAAATCAGGTGATTCTGCTATTCAACATTCGCATAATTTCTAATTGTTTTTATGATCGATGCTCTCGTTTCAAAGAGATACTTAATTGAAGTACTTTACTTTGAATCATGAATAAATTTACATTAATCTTTCCTGGAGTTCTAAGAAGAATCGAGTTATAAAATTTGTTTTACCAACACACTGGTGGTCAACTTGAGTTGTCACAGAAAGAATGCGTTGAGAAACGTGACTGAAGATGAGTATGATGAACAAGCAGAGAAAAATTTCAAAAACTAAATAACATGGACGATAAATATGTTTTGGTTTTCCTATTCTTGCGTGCTCATTGGAAACCCTCTCTTGCTTTGCCTGGAACCAAGTTACAGCATGTGTAACAAAATCACGACTGAGTTGGAAGTAGGAGTTAGTATATTTGAAGGAGGAGTACCGTTGATACAAACGATAAAACAAGATTAAGCAATCAATAGTTGATTATGAAAGATGAAACTAGATGTATCAATCGTTACATGATAAACATGAAGGATAAAACTTGATGTATTTGACAGATTAACCACCATAAAACTATACGTAACAATCTTCACTTGATTATTAACTTGAAGGATGAAACTAGATGTATCAATCGTAACTCGATTAACCGGAAGTATTAAGCAAGATGAATCAATCATTAGTTGATTTATTTGAAGGATGAAACTAGATGTATCAATCTTTTCTTGGCTGATGTTTGAAGAAACTTGGAGTGGATGTTTCCATGGAAATTGGAGAGTGTTATCCGAACAGTGTCAACTGGCGTTGAGGTGCGAGTTGAAGCTCAAGCCGGCTCTGTTGATGCGCTCAGGCTCAGAAGTGGAGTGTGAGCGGTGGAGTGGCAGAGTTTGAGTCACTGCCTTTAGGAGTGAAGGGAAGTCTGGGCGGTCTCTGGCGTCGCTACTCCAGCACTGCGTCAGAATCTCCTGTAATGAATTTTGATATTGAATGATGGTAGATTCAACTCTTGTGGTGGTTCTTCCGATCTAACTTTGCAAGTAATTTTTCGTGGTTCTTTTGATGTGACTCTCCAAGGTTGCAATTTCTTACGTGAATCTTACAATCTGAGCAGAGTGAAGAACAATTTGATGTTGGACATATTTGCCGATAAGTTATTTTTTGATTGAAATTTTTTAATTTTTCGAGAGCATAACTGGCATGAACTTTAAGATCAACGTCCATTTGATTCGCAAATGCGCCGTGGAAAAGAAAAACCTCGAATTCTCAAAAAACAACTCGAATTCTTCAAAAAACATTGAGTGCATAAAAAGTTTCTTTCAAAAACAAAAATTTCAGAAAAAAAACTTACTCATTCAAAAACACTTGCCTTTTCAGAGTTTCTGGGATCGTTAGAATGATTTCCTTCATCAGTGAGTTCTTGCTGTTCAACCTCATAGTCAACGAGTGGCAGAAAAACTGTTGAAATATTGTATAAAAATAATCCCTGATATACCTGATGGAGCTGCGCTCCCAATGAATGAATTTAATGTTCGCTTCTCTTTCTGTTCTATTTGAAGTTTAACTCTCATCTATGAAACCTCTTAACTGCAATAAAATTGTAGCGTCTTCCTCGGCAGAATATTGGAATTAAATATGTCGATTGCTCATGAAACTATTTCTCTAAATTTTACCTAGACTTTTTGCTCCAATGGCTAAAATAACGGGAGCGATTAACCGAAATGCTACACGAAACATAATTTTAAAAAATCTTGAATGCTCAGTTAAGCGTAAACCCCTTCCTCCAAGCCTCACCGAGGTCCTTTTCAACATTGACTAAACTAATGTGAGAGGCTTATCGAATTTCTTCCTGAAGCCAAACTAAGAAGAAAACCTTGAGAACTTAAAAGCCCTACTAAGAAAACCTTGAGAAGTTAGAAGCCTTACTAAGAAAACCTTGAGAACTTAGAAGCCCCTACTAAGAAAACCTTGAGAACTTAGAAGCCCTACTAAGAAAACCTTGAGAACTTAGATGCCTTACTAAGAAAACCTTGAAAACTTAGAAGCCCTACTAAGAAAACCTTGAAAACTTAGAAGCCCTACTAAAAAAACCTTGAGAACTTAGAAGCCCTACTAAGAAAACCTTGAGAACTTAGAAGCCTTACTAAGAAAACCTTGAGAACTTAGAAACCCTACTAAGAAAACCTTGAGAACTTAGAAACCCTACTAAGAAAACCTTGAGAACTTAGAAGCCTTACTAAGCAAACCTTGAGAAGTTAGTAAGGTGCACCTTGATAGCCATGGAGCAGTGCAGGTGGCCGGTGCTCTGGCGGCGCCCGGTGCCCACGATGTATATCAGTTCGTGGGCACAAAGGGCGGAGAACGGAGGAGCCTCGTTGAAGAGCTCGAAAACGAGCGCACCGAACATGTACACGTCGGAGCTCTGCGTCGCCGCTACTGTAATGCGCACCAGCGACGTCGACACGTCTATTGTGCGCATCATCTGAAATATGGATACTTATTAGCACCACTAGTATGGTGCAAGATGCTAGACGATTGAATCCCAGCGCTTAAACGGTTCGTCTTAAACATGGATGCTATTTAGCGTCGCTAGCAGGGTGTGAGAGGGTTCAATTCCAGCGCTTATATACACGGTTCATCACGGTTCATCAGTATGTTAGAATACTAGTTTCCTTATCCTACAACACGATTATCAAGCAAAAACTGCCCACCTCCGGAGGCAGGTAGTTGAGCAAGTGTCTCGGTATCCTGGCGGTGTCAGACTGCAGGTCGTCCTCCACCATGCTGTGGTCCAGGATGCTCAGCTTGATCTTGGCCTCGAGGAAGACATTGCGGGAGTTGAGATGGCCGTGCACGATGCCCCGGGAGTGCAAGTATGACATCGCTTGAGAGACCTGCAAGAATTTTTAGCTTGAGATACTCAAATCAGTTTGTTCATTATCAATTATCCATAAAGAAAATCGCTTGTGGAAGGCGACTTATTCTCGCAGTGTTTCGAAATATCTAATATTTTTGAAATATTAGATGTTAATGCATGGCAATTTCATTTAATCGCTATTTTAGCACATAATAAAGAATAAATTCCTCTGTTGAACATGCTCTCTAACACTACAATTTTAAATCAACTTTTAAAAAAACTCGTCCTTTCCACTGTTGTATAAACAGTTGCCTAGGCGCGTTCACTCCTACCTTCACACACTTACTTCCATGCTTGTGCTAGAATATATGAGCTTATATCATGGAAAGTTGAAGTGACATGTCGTAGCTAAACATAAAAGACGTTAATTATAAATTCGTGAGAACTAACATTAATGGTGTACCATTTTTGGAAACAAATTTTGCTAAAATTGTTCGAAGTTATTCAGTTAAAAGCGAGTTATTGAAAAATATGAATAGACCTTCTTTGCGATCGCGATTCTGGAAGAGTAAGGTAGGGGAAATCTGGTTAGGATGTGGTGTTTGAATTTACTTCTTAAAAAAATAATTTATTAAAAGAGATGCATTGATGTGCTTTACGATGGCGATCCTTGAGGAGTTAGGCAGGGGCGGTCAGGTGAGGGTGTGGTGTTGTAAACTTCGTGCAAAAAAAGTGTTATTGAAAAAGATGACTTGACGTGCTTGGCGATGGGAATTATATGGTGTTTGAATTTACTTTGTAAAAAACAAATTATCAGAGATATGAACTGACCTGCTTGGCGATCGCAATCCTAGAGGAGTAAGGCAAGGGCGGCCGGGTGAGGGTGTGGTGGTAGAGAGACACGCCCCGCCGCAGCCCCGTGACCACGGCCAGGTTGGGGGGCGCGACGCAGGCCCCCATGAACAGCACGACGTTCTCGTGCCGGATGAGCGCCAGGTCGTTCACGAGCTGGTCGAACTGCTGCCGGGTGCCTGGGTCGTCTCCCTCGAACGTGTGGATCATGACGTCACCATGCCACCGGCCTCTGCAACGCGTCACAAGTGTCTGATTAATTTTCTGGTTCCGTTTGTGAAAAATTGATATTTTTAAAAACATGTGTGTAATTTATTTTCTGATTTCATTCGTGGAAACTGTGTTTAAAAAAACATGTCTAATTCATTCATGAACGTGTGAAGCACAATTTTTAATGGTGACTAGAACGTGTGGATTATGATATTATTTCTTACATCAAACTAGGTTAGATGATGATTTTAATGCATTTCGGAAAAAGTATTAATTTAATATTACTGAACTTGTTATATCAATCCTGCAAATGATATCAAAGTACAAATAACTTCACAGTACTATTCTTCTGTTAGAAGATAGACTCACTTTCCTTTAACTTTATTTGTTGAAATGTTTCACAGTACTTGACCTGATGAATTCCACGGAAATCTAAATTTCGTAAAATTTTGGCGTTTGAAAGACCACTAAACTCCTCGCTTTCTTTTTTATCTGTAAATTAGTTAGTTGTAGGAAGCCTCTGTGAGCTTACTGCGATTCAGACTAGTTATGCAAGTCAAGAGGTAATCTCTTTCTAAATTGTGCCGTGCTTACTATCGCCAACTACGCCTGCATTAGTTCGACAACTACCTTGAATTTTCAGACATTTCCTTCGTTTACGTCCCAGTTTAACTTTTTCGCCGGAGCATGTTTGTTTTTCGCCGCCCAAGCGATTTATTTACTTGGGTGGCGAAAAGCATTCATGCAGGCGGCGAAAAATTTAGACAGGGTATACGCATTTCATGAAATGCGTCCTCAAAATCCATTAGCTTTTTAACTCGGTTTGAAATCCAAAATATAAACAATGTATTAGAGAAAAACTAAGCCAGTTCAATGCAGATATGTGATTTAATTTAAGATTACAATTAGCTTTAAGATCACGGCTGATATGCTCTCGTAGCAAGAGAAATTAGAAATAAGTTATGCCACGTAACTTTCTAGGATGAACTTATTATAAAAATGAAAATGCATCACGAGCAATGTTAGTTCAACGATCGAATCAGGCACTACATTTATTTTGGATAAATTATGTTAATTAATATTAGTAATTAGATTAAAACTAAATACTATTATAAAATTGAAATTAATATTACCATAATATTGAAATTTATATTACTATAATATTGAAATTAATATTATTATAAAATTGAAATTAATATTATTATAATATTGATTAATGGTATTTATATATGAGTTAAGTTTCAACCACGAAGTTGATGATCCATTTACTTCTATCAAAGAAGAAAGCAATTTGGTACAATTCCTTAGATCTCCAGCACTTAAGGACTCTGCATGGCAAAAATGTACATTGTCGTATCGAAATAAGTCTCTCACTTATATTCAATTGAATATCCCCTTCGGTCATTTCCTACATATATAAACAAATCCTGTAAATTTGAACTGCGCTAAGAATTTGGGTTAAACATTTCATCTACATGACGAAAATTCGTTACGACAAACCTGTAAATTTTTGTAGTGCTGCCTCTTCGTAAGATGTTTCCAAACCTTAGCTGGTCCCAGGGTATAGTCCACTCAGACAAATGGTCAGAGTTGTCAGCTTGTGTGGGACCGGAGGAGCCAGAGTCCCGTCTTTCTTCAATCACACACGGCGGAACGCGAATTTCTACCGGTTCTTCTTCCTCGAATCCACTTTCTTCTCCGGTACTTTCTTCTCTGCTCCAAGAACCATGTTTACTGAGTCTCCGTCTCCCTGGATCGAATTTAAATCCAGGTTCATCTTCCTGACTTACTCTTCTTTCTCGGATCAGCCGAGACCGTTTCTCCGATGCTTGTGCTGAGTACCTGCCATCTAGAGTTCCTCTGAGAGGTTCGCACGGAAGACTCATTCGAGGATGCGAAGGATGGCGATAAGGACACAGTTCGAGGGATCTTCGAAGAGCTGGAGGGATGAGTCGTCTGTTGGCAGTAGGTGTGGGCTGTGAGGACATGTTGGGAGACGAGTACCCGCTCTCCTCTGCCAGAAGCGTGCGGCCTTCTTCTAGAGACCCTCCAATTCTCCTGGACATGAATGAAAATCTGCTTCTGGAGGCCTGTAATTCCTGCTTGTCTTTCTCTGTCCAGACCCCATAGACTCCTCGAGCATGCTGCTCTGTGGCAAGTCTCGTGGTTCGTGGCTGATTTTTTCGTCCTAGCCATTCGGACAAGCGGGAATACAGACGCTGAGAGACAGCAATAAGAGAATCTCTCTCATCTTCGAAAAACTCTTGCAGTCGAACAGCAGGTGACGGAGGAGGTGGATTAGCACCTCCTGAGGCTTTTAGGGACGTTGGGTTAGGGGACGTTGGAGACGTGGACTTCGTCAACAAAACCATGTGAGGCGAGAGACTTTGCGGAGAAGCTGAAGGAAAAGACGTCGAAGGCAGGGCGGTTGAGGGTAGTGACGTCACCGAAGTGCGAGGAGACGCCAAATGAGGGATAGTGAGGGGAGGGTGGAGAGGCGATGAAGATGAGGGGAATTGCGCACATGATGAAGATGGGGAAGGGATGAGGGATTTGGAAGCCGCAGCCTTTGAAGTCGCCAGGCTGGAGTGGGACTCTGACTTGGCCACGGTCGTAGACTCGGTTCCCGTTTGGAGCTTTGGCTGCTGCTCTTTCTGGCCCACGGGTACAGCGACAGGACCAGCTGAGAAAGCAATGGATGTCGTGTATGAAGCTGGAGTTCTTGTCTGAAATGAAAGATACACGGTTTGATAAGAAGGAGATCTGGTTGTTGAGGGGGAAGATCTTGTTTGAAAAGAAGGTCCCGGTGAGTGAGGAGACCCTTTTTGGAAAGCTGGGACTCCCGGTCTGAGGAGAGTTTGCGGTTGCTGGGGGAGCGTAAGCAAATGAGGGGAGGGAGCGCGAGACTCAAATCGGGGGGTCGTTTTGGGGGTCGAGAAAGCCGTAGATATTTCTTCAAGAGGAACTTCTTCATCGTTGCTTGAAGGAGCTGCGCGGCGACATCGGGCTGAAGTTCTTAAAACTTCGTTTTGGGCACACCTGCAACCAGATTTAAGTTAGTCTCACGTGAAATTTCAAAAATTTGAATACAATTGGCTAGCCAAAATTCATGCCAGTTGTACACTGTGGGGAATGTACGTTGTTACGATACTTATGCTTCTATTTCAAGCAAAATGTTTTAAGATCAATGATTATTTGTATCATTTTTAGGGAAAATAAATCGTTTTCAAACTGTTTTTTATGCACTTGTCCATGCAACAAATCTTACCAATTCCTGCTCAACGAACATTTCGTACATTAGTACTTCACCGCAAAATAATTCGTAAGAGAAAAGTTTACAATTTTATCTCCAGTAGTTTTGTTCATGTTTCTTTGTCCTTTAGAAAATTACAAAAACAATAAAAGCGCCTAGGCTAGTAAGGAGAGAAACAAGTCATACCTTGCAGGTGAATTATTTTCTTAATTCAGAGTTCTGTGTTTGGGACCAACCGAGCAGAAGCAGTTCCAACAGCAAGATATAAAAAAATAGTGTCACCGCAAAATATTTTGCTAAAAACACATATTCCGCAGTTAAAAGGAGTCCATCTTCAGTGTTCTGGTCAG
Organism: Platorchestia sp. MABIK; assembly: GCA_014220935.1. NCBI lineage: Eukaryota > Metazoa > Arthropoda > Malacostraca > Amphipoda > Talitridae > Platorchestia > Platorchestia sp. MABIK. The sequence continues at coordinate 446,644 of JACJUY010000026.1, forward strand.
CTTGGGTAAATGGAACTCTGAAAATTGTCCTGTTCCCTATGCTTCGTTTTCCTGAACTCTATAGATGGATTCATATGAAGACCGAAACGCTCATTTTTATCAGGATGTTTCTAGTGCAAAGGTCCTTCTTATTGTCCTTAAGGTTATAGTTTGCAGAAGGGAACTTATTGTACGTCTGACAGCTTCGACATACTCGGTGTTATGCATTGTTCGAAATTGTCGAAGGCTTTTTCGGAAGAGATAAAATGTTGACGAAGTGGTTTCATTAATAGAGAACTCTAGAAATACACAAAGCAATGAAGAGCGTCATGTGTTCATTTTTCTACTCGATAATTGGACTGGCAAATGTTGTTCTCACCGCAATTTAAAGAGCTTATCTTTATTGGTTTCTAGCATCCATGCACGTTAAACTTTCTCAAGTTCTTGGTCTCCAAGATACATCAATTGTTCTATGCCAAGTATCCACGCTCGACCAAGTATGGCTTGTGTGTACACAAATTATCGAATTTCCTTGGATGTTTTTAAATTAATTTTTTATTACTGCTCCTACTTTCCATGTGCTCACGTGCTGATTCTCACAAGAATCAAAATTATGAAATATCGCAAAACATCGAAGGATGTACAGTAACAAGACTTTCAACCTTGGGCTAAAAGAGAACTGTGTTTGAATACAAGGTAAACTCTGAAAATTTCTGACAACGTTCATGTAATAGCGCACCTGGCATTGCTTAAAAACACTTGTTTATATATTACTGATTAAATGTTACTTTCTTTACACAAATTCCAGTCATTGTACTCCTTCCCTGACCTAAAGATATCAATTTGCACTCTAAATTAAAATTTCTTTCCACCATTTCATTTCTTTTAAAAAACGGAACCGTCGAGATGCACCATGTTGTCTTCATGGTCGTTCTGGAAGTTTCAATATTTTGGCGTGCTAAAAGTGTATCGCATCAGTACGTCCCAAGTTATATTTTGCTGAGAAACTCAGTACCGGTCTGAACTCGTGCTGTAATTCTATAAAAACTTGCAGCAGGGAGACAGCTGACAATTTCTGTCACTGACAGGGCCAACGCTGCGTCACGGCTGAGCAAAAATGAACATTTGGCCACAGTAGCTGCCTTTAGCGTAGATATCCTAAGTGACGCAAGGCAGTTTTGCGCAGACGCAAGGCAGTTTTGCGCAGCCGCGAGGCAGCCTCGGCCGCCATCTGAGATGCTGCGGTGATCTGCCCTGAAGCGGCAGCGATCTGCCTTGACACGGCGTCGATCTGCCCTGACGCCAACGTAACGCTGCCCTGAAGGGGTTTTACTGCGCAAGTCTCAGCAGGTACCGGCTGCGACTTTCAACGCTTTAAGTGAGGGGTGGACTTTTCGGTCCACTTTTGAAAATAGCTTCAATATATTGTATTTCTTGTTGAATTTTCTTCCTAGTGTGTTTACTGCCGATGGGCAGATCCTTTCTCATTCTAATGTCGGTCACTACCTGATGAACCTTTCGGTCCACTTTCGAAAATGACCTCAATAGATTGCATTTCTTGCTAAATTTGTTCCCTACTGTGTTCTTTGGAATTAACTACCGATTGGCAGCTCCTTCCTCATTCTAATGTCGGTCACTACGTGCTGCCAGAGTAAGTCAAATGTTAGTCGTTATAATAACGGTAATTTGAGTTGCAAATTACTGACGTTAAAGGATTGACAGGATAGAATGCCTTGCTAGTAAACATACTCATTTTATTTCAGGTTCTCGTATTCATACCTGTAAGGTTTGGAAGAAATCGTCTAATTAGTGCCACAAAACACAAAGCGCACGCTGAAATTGAAATAAAACATTTTTACGCCCACTCAAAACTGGGAAAAAATATTATTCAAGAGAACCAAAATCAATCATTTTTTAAGAAACTTTTCACATCTAAGCAACGATACAGGCGCAGTCAAAGTTCTCTTATGAGGCTCAGAAACCGTTTTTGAGAATAATAGAACCTGAATCGACCGCTTAATTAATAATTATAGTAACTAAACTACAATTTGTCAGATAATATTTTCGTACATGTATTTTCAACCAAGAAAGCATTCTACACACTTTTTTAGTAGTGAGTTCACCTGAAATTTTACATCAACGCAGCATTTTATTGTACCCAGTTAATTCACTAAAAACGCATAACAAACACTTTGTCCCTGTGTTTCACTCACTTCGTTAGATTTAAAATCATGCGCCTAACATCACATTGTCATGTTTGATAAATAGGCAACAGGACCCCCACGCATACATTGCCATGGCAACGAGCAAGTAAACAAATCAGAAACTTATTAAACACACACTCAAGTCAGATGTTCCTGTTGTATAGGATTTTGGACTCCTGAATCATACATGACAGAAAAGATAAATATTACTTACAGCGTTGCAGTCTACGGAAAAGCATCATTTGATACAGAAACCACGAAACTAAATCTTCGTGGATGGAAAATTGGGGCCTATTGAAGGGAGCCCTGGTGGAACATTGAGGTCTTCTATAGGCCCCAAAAGGGAAGGCTAAAACTTAGGGAGCCCTGGTGGAATATTGAAGTTTTCCATAAGCCCCAAAAGGAGAATGCTGTGACTTAGGGAGCCCAGGTGTAATATTGAAGTCTTCAATAGGCCCCAAAAGGGGAATGCTGTGACTTAGGGAGCCCTGGTGGAATATTGAAGTCTTCAATAGGCCCCGAAAGGGAAGGCTCTGACTTAGGGAGCTCTGGAAACTCAATGAGCGCAGTTTGACCTTTGTTGTGGCAGAAAGAAAGAGGAAGAGAGCGCGCGTGGGCAGGGGATGCCTCTCTTAGAGAGGCCGCAGGCAGAGGGAGAGGTGAGAGGGAAAGCAATTTCGGTGGAGGGAGAGAACAGGAAAGGGGAATTGGAACGAGAAATGAGATGGAAACGAGACGATGATGCTGAAGACTCGGGAAATGAATATGACTGACCGTCTCTGTTATTACAAGATACCGAGAAGACAAGGGAGAGGAATTTAAAGATACTGAAGGGAAGCGTTGGAGCACTCACAGAGAGAGAGGGAGTGTGAGGGGATGGGAAGAGTGGCACGAGGGGCAAAATTAAGGAGAAAGCATTATAGGAAAGATGTAAGGGCAAAGGTCACCCGAAGAGTGTGAGAGTAGCGTGTGCATGGCCGGCTGTATCTCCATGCTGTATGTGTGTGTGTGTATGTGTGTTGTGTACGTGTGTGTGTGTATGTGTGTGTGTGTATGTGTGCAAGGGTTGGGTGTCATGTGCGTCACACAAAAGGTGCGTGATGGAAAATCTTGGGCGTGCAGTCGATGAGTGTGTAACATTTGAAGTGCGAATCTGAGATGTTTTGTAGGTTTTCAGAGCAATTATAATGAGTTATGAATTACGAATGAAAAATGAATACAAATATACAAAGAACGTTCGCATGCTGCTGGTATGCGTGAAGGTTTTGAGAAGTCTTTAAAGTTGTTGTACAAAAGGTAAAGGATGCATGGGAAGATTGCACTGAAAATCTGACTGAGGACATAAGCATCGAACAAACAGCTTCAAGGCCAACATTTTGCGCAACGGTTGTTGTTGAATTGAATGAATTAAGAATATTCTTTAATGAGGTAAAAATTAAAAGAAACACGATTTTACTAAGTAAGAAATTAATACAAATTTTGGTACTTTTAATATCGAAAGTTTCCCATCAAGATTACGCTGAAGGCAATGATATTGATGATAATACTTATGAGAAGAATGATAAAGATACAGATAGAAAAAACGGTGAGTAGAAAAAACAAAACATCAAACAGGCAATGGACATAGATGATTATATCGATGCCGGTGATATAGACAAAAGAAGTAGGTACAAATGGAAGAAAAAGATTCCTAGAAAAGCATTTTGCTAGACCAATCAATTGGAACAGGGTCGGAGGCATAACAAAAGACAGAGTCAGCGAATAAATAAGACTTGGAGAAAGAAGAAAAATAAAAGCAAAAAGGTGCACGGTCGTCACGAAGTAAGTTAGACGTAGTGGCTGAGCTTTTGACGTTCCCTTCTGACGTTCCCTTCTGACGTTCCCTTCTGACGTTCCCTTCTGACGTTCCCTTCTGACGTTCCCTTCTGACGTTCCCTTCTGACGTTCCCTTCTGACGTTCCCTTCTGACGTCCCCGTCTGACTTTCCCATCTGAACTTTCCTTCTGACGTTCCCTTCCGACGTTCCCTTCTGACGTTCCCGTCTGACTTCCCCATCTGAACTTCCCGTCTGAGGTTCCCGTCTGACGTTCCCTTCTGACGTTCCCTTCTGACGTTCCCGTCTGACTTTCCCGTCTGAACTTCCCGTCTGACGCTCCCTTCTGACATTCCTGTTTGACATTCCCGTCTGACGCTCCCGTCTGACATTCCTTTCTCACATTCCCGTCTGACATTCCCTTCTGACATTCCCGTCTGACGTTCCCTTCTGACGTTCCCTTCTGACATTCCCGTCTGAATTTTCTATTTGACGTTCCCTTCTGACATTCCCGTAGGCACTGCCAGCTTAGGTGCCATGCTGACAGTTCGTGTCAGCACAGACACAGGCGGGGCTGTGAAAATGAACCAGTCGTCAGCACAGTCAGCTCTCGTGCCACGCTAAACTGTCAGGCATGAGATTCAGCATGAGAGGTTATTTGCAATGTGAGAGGTGATTTTTAGCATGAGAGGTTATTTTCAGCATGAGAGGTTATTTTCAGCATGAAAGATTATTTTCAGCATGAGAGGCTCTACAACTCATCCCCAAAATTATTAGCTGTCAGCCACGATAGAAGTCAGCGTCGTCAGGGCTAGTCTAAAGGTCAGGTGTCTGCCTCACTCATCAGGACTATTGGATGGTCAAAAACTTTTCAATTTCGTCAAAAAATTCCGACTGCCTCCCTCACGTTATGCAACTTTCACGCATAACCAAACTTAAACGAAGCAAGAACGTTTTGCACTGGGTATTTATGTGAGAGAATTAAACGAATTAATGTTTTTAAAACGTACTACAGTTGAAACTTAAAGTAGTTTATCATCTTGTCCCCACACGCATGAAAATTAAATGCTTCGCACATGAAACGCAACAGAATTGACTTTCTTAAATGTGAAATTGAGATGCGTAAAAGTTTTGCTGATAAAAAGTAAGAGAACTGAGAATTTTGTTCATATAACGTACTTATTTGAAGTTGAAGCGCTTCATGCGGGAATTTTGCTCATCGAGCTTAAAATAAGGGTGAAAATATTATATTCGTCATTATATTTGTTGCAAACTGCTAACACCGTAATGACATCTTACATTTTGCAAAAATCATGGACAGGCAAAACCACACATCATTCGCAGCAAGAACGCCATTGTTTTCGATTATTCCGGGAGCGTCCGTTTCGATGTAACATTTTCGTCTTGTCGCTTTGAATTTAATTTGATTATTCATTAACAATTTCGATGTTCAGAATAGAACAATAATCAATTTCAAATAAACCATCTGAATTCATTTCAAAAACAAGATTGTGCCTGCAACTCAGAGTTGGATCGACATTAATGTGAAAAATAATGTGAAAAATAACATTATACGACACACTTGAACACAGTCAGGTGAGTCCGGGTCATGCTTAAGTTATTCCAGCTGCAAAACGACCCATCGATGGGTCGATTGAAAATTTATAATTTTTTTTTTAAATAAACGGTGTTTATTTAACACAAATAATGTTTGCTATTTAGAAAATTTTCAGAAATATTTTAACTTTAAATTTGAGTTGGAGATTGAACTTCAGTTTAACCCACGGCAGTCAATGTGTAAATTTGGTTGTTGTGAGTTTCGCTCGATGTGCGATATGCTTCAGTCGGATAAATGCTGCCTCTGAGAACAGCGCCTGCAATTTACTGCTGAGCAGCTAATCCCTGCTGATGTCAGCGCTGAATAACTGATGAAATGAATGCTATTAGAGCTGGGTGGCGCAAAAGGAGATCGCATTGAGGGAACTTTGCAGAACTGGTTTTTATGGGCGTCATTTCTATCAGTTATGAAGCAACATCCTCATAATTAGTGGTTCTTGATATTGTACTGATCGTTCGATATCCATGGAGTTTTATGCTCCTAATAAAAAGAAATCCAAAAGCAGTAGGAAGCGAGCTGGTATTTGATACAAACATTCCCGTGTATTCTTTTTATGGCTTGAACCAAAAAACGCAGTTCAGAGAAAAGTTTTAAATTGATTCGAAATTTTCAGAGAAGATTTCAAAAAGTTTCAAAAAATTCCTGATTTGTTTTTAGCGCTCTAACGAAATAATTTTGTGTGTCGACATTTTCCGTAGACCTACTGTATTTCCAAATGTGTTAGTTTTTCGCGTTTTTTCTCAATCCCGCCATGCAATCGAAAGAGTAGTGTGCGCTCAAAAAATATTCGAGTGCACGCCACTTTTTCGATTGCATGTCAGGTATGAGAAAAAACGGAAAGTCAACACATTTGGAAGAACAGTAGGTCAAGGAAAAATTTTTGACGCGGAAAATTCTTTTGTTAGAGCGCCAAAAACTATAAAGCCAACATTGAAATTTTCCCCTGAACTTCTCTGGACTTGGTTAAGTTCAATTTTAAACGTCTAAAAACATAGCAATACCGATGCACTTGAAGAAAAATTACAATCAAAAACTTTTTTAAAGTTTTAACCAGTGGTTGATGAAGACTTTTGTGCCTATCTTCTGTGTGCGTACTGGCACCTTTGCACAGCTTCTCTCTGTTTAAAGCAATTCGTAGATAAAATATCCAACATTTGTTTTCAAAAAGATGCAGTTTGTTTATTGTTGAAGCCAGATTGTTAAAATAAGTTTCATTGGAAAAGTAAGTAAAATTTCAAATATTGCTTTTGCAATGAAATTCATTTCCCCAATGAAGCTTTCTCATATTAAAAACTACAGCAATTTGAAAAATACATGTTTTTTGGGACATCCTATATATGGTCCCAAACAACAAACAACTTTTAGTTACTGAAAATAAAACTTACATGGTCATCATGCAGAGAAAAGACTTTCGTTCATATTTTATTTATCAAACGACCACATTTAGATTTATGAGCTCAGACTCAATGTATTAAAAGCTTATTTCTGGCTTCGTGGATACAGGAAACATCAAATTCGAAAGAAGGCAATTTTTTGTGACGATACTCTCAACAATTTTGATACTTATAATTTTGACGTATCTCACTTTCGATGATTATCACCTAAAATACAGCGTACGAAATGCAGCAAATGAGTAGGTTGATGCCATGAAATTGGCTTCATCAACTTGCTTTGCTAAAGTAGAGCTTATTCTGCGAATTATATGTAGTTTCCTGGTCTTGAGTGAGATATAAAATAAGTGCGTAACATCTAACATTTTTTCCTCATAAAATAAAAAATTTTAATACCTGGATCCAATAACTTGAGTGAAGAGAAAGCAGCACGCCTTACATAAATTCAAATGAATTAGCCTGTCGAACTTTTCCCCCTAAAATTATGTATTTTTCTGCAAGATTCCATATCTTGAAATTCAAAAACTTAAAGCCACAGATCCATTTAACTAAATTTACCCTAGCATCCGCCGTAGTAAATGCGACGGATCCATTCGAAAAATTTACACCAAGAATACTCACCTTAACTTAATACAAAACAGCGCTCAAATTTATCAAACGCGAATAAATGTACTCCGAAAATTCTCGTTTTAACTTTAAAACGAAACTGCACTCAATCCATCATCAAGCTGCCGCGTATCAATGCTACCCCCACGCGCTTGCTTAAATGCACGAAATTCACCAAATTCAAAATTTGCAGATGCTTCGCATGCCGCTGTTGCGACTGCCATGGATCTTTTCAAATAAATTTCGCCAAAAATATTCGTGTTAAGCAAAACTGCACTCAAAGCTTCACCGAGCTGCCGCGTATCACTGCTACCCACACACGCTTACTTAAATGCGCGCAATTTGCAAAAATTTAAAATTTGCAGACGCTTCGCATGCCACGTCCTATGACGTGCGAGGCCGCATGTGAGAAAAGAATCCTTTGGCAGGCCGAGCGTGGGAGAAATCGATTTGTGAACCACGTCCGCAGCCGTTGTGGGGGAAGGTGCGTGGGTAGAGTGGGGGACGTGTGAGATGTTGGTGTGGTTGAAGTGGGGAAAGTGGGTCGAAACAGCCGCGTGGGCTGTGAGGACGAATCACACAAGCTGATTCTGGTTTAGGCTTGTGGATGGCCATCAACATCATCAAACTTTTGATGAACTTTGTAGGTTGTCGTACGATCTGCGAAAAGTTCACCACTGACCGAGTCCCGAATAAACGCCGACATTGAGGAGAAGTGTGAAGAGGATTTGTGTTTTCCAGGCTGTCAATAATGTATTTTATATTTGTTCGGAAAATTTGTACGACATCATTCGAAATGATTAGAACTGTTTTCAATTTTGTATAAATGTTATATGTACTTGTAAATTAACAGCTTTAAGAAGTTACCATAAAAATTGCTGCCCCAAGAAAAGATGCTTAAAATTCTACTCGAAGATTTAACTAGATAAAATTTTCCTTTTCCTGTGTATCTCAGCATATTATTAAATTCAAATATTTCAAGTAACTGTTGTCATGAAGTGTCCAGTAATACTTATTTCGCATTCTTTCTTCATTTGTCGCATTACAAATTTCTCTGTGTATTACCTTATTTTTTCAAGCATAATATATAATTCAGATCATTAAATTTAAATATTATGGAAGCCTATCTATGGTCTGACTCCCTTCCGATCAAATATTTCAGGAATGCACAGTCAATCAAGAACCTGAGAGCGCATGAGCTGCTACGCTCAGCAATCACACGTTATTTTCTATAAGTTTTGCCACCATGTTCCGCCATTTATTGTAACATAAATCTAGAAGCATCCTTTCCGCTGCGTGCATTATGAATAAACAATTTTGTGCGTGAAGTTGATTGAAATTTTTACCTTTTCATGAGCAGAGCAAAATTTTTTTTGGGGGTAAAAATTTTGTGAAATGCGGAAAATATTACGATATGAAACAAGAGAGAACGGCCGTAATCCTGAAAGCTAACCCAGTTTACCCTAAAAAGCACTTTTCCTTTCCGAGACACAGGCCTTCAAAACTAAGGCACAACTCCACATTGTCGTCTCAAGACTGCAATTTTTTAGAGATGAAAATTTTTGGCCGTGGTTCTGACGACCATTTGCGATTTTGTCTTGAAGGAACAACACCGAATCACAAAGTTCGAAACGTTTGATTTGAAAACACGGAACTAACTTGCTGATTTTCTATGTTTTCCCAATAAATTAGCTTGAAAACTGAATTGAAATATCTTGTTCTAATTTTATCTTGAAACTATTCTTACATTTTTAAACCCTGGGGGACCGGAGAACAGCTCAAATCGGAGAACAAAATCCTAGTACAGATCTGTACTACACAGAAATGTTTCGGAATATATTGTTTACAGGTAAAATCGCGCATTAAAAAAATACAGCAGCTAAGCAATAAATATACACAGTAATTGTATACAAATGTGTATGTTTGACCATATTTACATAAACAATTCATTTTTCGCCCAGTTAGCCGGACTTTTTCAAGATGAGAACTCGCTCATCGCATGTTGTGGTGTCTCTTACGACAAGATACGCCCGTAAAAAAATTGAATTCGGCAAAGAGTACGGCGGGGAAATATCTAAAATGACAAATTTATGGAACACAGTTCTGGTCCTCGTGTATCATACATCGATTGATTTATAAAACTCCTCCCTTGGTTTGCTTGATTGCTTTGTTAGCTTGTAGCGATCCACATTCGACTTTCGGCAATCAAACTTAAAATATTGCGTGGAGCAAGCATCCAATTTAATTAAGAAAATATTTACCACGGTCTCTTCATCAAATACTACATAAGTTTTCAGAGAAATAGTGATGTGTGTAATAAGCATTACTCTGGGGATCACAAGAGGGCTAACAACTAATAAAAACAGGAAGTCATTTTCTTTAATCGAATGATTTTTAGAAACTTGAAAACGAAGAAAGCAGTTATTATTGAAATCATTTGAAATAAAAATTTAGAAATGAAAAATACATACATAGTGATTCAATACTAACTGCTTTCTTCGTTTCCAAGTTTCTAATAAAAACAGGCACGTGCTCGTATATGACGAGGCAGGTGTGGAGTTCTATCCATGGGGGCAGCAGAGTAAGGGCCTGCACACGAAGCCAATTACCTGAACAGTTGTTAGAGTTGGGCGTGAGCAACAGGTTAGCCACGAGGGATCTCAGCCCCACATCGACAATGACTTTTGAGCCGCGAGTTGTGATGCCGAAAAGAGAAAACAAGAGAGGAGATAGAGAGGGAGAGAGAGAGAGAGGGGGAGAGAGAGAGAGAGAGGAGATAGAGAGAGAGAGAGTTAGAGAGAGGAGAAAGCATAGAAAGCGTAGAAAGTATAGAAAGCGTAAGAAATGAGGAAAGCATAGTGACCATAAGAAAGCATACAGAGAAAGCCGATGGATGGGAGACTGTTTCTGTGAGTTTTAAGTGATATTGAACTGCTGTACATGGTTGGAAAAAGTTGCTAGCGTTTCAAGTCAAATGGATTGTTTGAAAGTAGGATGAAATGTGCTAGAATTGAAGGAGTGGAAAAAAGGCCGTGCATTCCTTCACTTCTTTACAAACGAAAGTCAATAACTACAACAGAATTAAAAACTCAGATTACTAAGCGAAAAATTAAGTGGCACAGCTGAAAGCCATGAACGTTACAAGTTCTTAATCATTGCTGTGAAAAGAAGTTCATCAAAATTTTACAGCTAAAAAATGTTTATTGACAAAAAGCACCAATTGGTGAGCGTGAACACCAAACAACTCAATGCAAACGAATGGAAATGACATGAAATAGAAAAATTCATCAGGAGAGAAACTAAAGAATACATTCGCTCTGGAAATCCAAAGAAATTTGTATATGAACAGCAAAAGAGTTTCTAAGAAATTTGAGATGATAAAAAATGAGCACGTAAGTTTTCAGGAAGGCTCCAGATATTCTAAAATTTTAACGAATGTTTTTTGGTAAAAGAATGTGAAGATCTCTGATAGAAATAAGAAAATTAGTTAATTAAATCCCTGTTATGCGAGATAAATCTTCAATAAGCTTCCTATGCGGAAGTTGCTTGCATCTGGAGTTCACAGAGATCAAATGCTTTAGCAGCATTGTTGTCTGTTTTGTTAAGCTGGTGGTTCATTATGAGAGAAATTTCTGCTGAGTTTGATGAACATTCTTCGATCAGATGTCCTACAGAACACATGGGATGTTGCACGTGTTAATTACATTTTTATTCTGTAAAACAAAGCGATAATTCAGCTACGAGACAGCACTCACTTTCAGGATACATAAAATCGAATGCAAGCTTCCCGTGTCACTCAGACAAAAATGCGGGCAAACATCATATTAAGTGCAATATATTTAAAGAAAGCTGTTTTACAATGGTGTTGAAAAGTAGCAGCTCGTAATACTGTTTTCAGGATATCTTAGAGTACGCGCTTTCTGTGTCTTTCAGACAAAATTAGAAAAACATCACATTAAATACAACGCATTTAAAGAAAGCTGTTTTACAATGCTCTTGAAAAGTAACAGCTCGTGTAATTATTTTCAGAAAAACTTATAACTAATGCTAGGACATGATGATGGTTGCACTCGTTCACGCATGTACTTCTTTCAAGAACCGCAAAGTATGAAGGAAGAGAATGAATGAAAGTGAAAATTGTGAGCTTAGAATATGTAATAACAAACAGAAATGTTGGAAAAGAACCGGAAATGAAGGAGGAGAGAGTTAATTGACTTTAAAAAATAAAGCGGAGACAGATAAACGATTTGGAGCAAGCGAACAGAATCAAAAGAGAAGACGAATGAACGGCAAGGGGAAGATAGGCACCCGAAGAGCACGAGAAGAGAAAGAAGAGCAAGAGAAGAAAGGAAAGTCCAGGACGAGAGAAGAAAGTACAAGAAGAGGAAGGTAATTTTATTATAAGTGATAGAAGTGCAGGAAAAAAAGAAGAAGTGTCTAAAGAGACAGGGAATTACGAGAAGAGAAAAAATTGCAACACGAGAGAAAAAGGAAAGAAGAGCGAGGGAAAGCCAGGAAAAAGATGGAAATACAGGTAGAAAGGAAGAACTGCAGAAAGAAAAACAGAAGTACAGAAATAAAAAAGAAAGAATTAGAAAGAGAAACAGAGACGTGTAGGAGGAAAGCAAGAACTGCAGGTAGAGAGAGAGAGGAAAGAATAAGAAAGAGAGCGAGAGAAGCATAGGAATAGAGAGAAGGAAGTGCAGGAAGAGAGAAGGAAGTGCAGTAAGAAAGAGGGAAGTGCAGTAAGAGAGAGGGAAGTGCAGGAAGAGAGAAGGATGTGCAGTAAGAGAGACGGAAGTGCAGTAAGAGAGAGGGAAGTGCAGGAAGAAAGAGAGAAGTGCAGGAAGAGAGAGGGAAGTGCAGGAAGAGAGAGAGAAGTGCAGGAAGAGAGAAGTAACAACGATCGATGCCACCAGATCGCCTCAGAGCTCCCCTGTGCGGCACTGCTTGTCGTGACTGCGGTTCTCTGTTCAGATTATTTTCAATTTCCCCTGCCTTCTACTTCTACTGACATATTATCTATTGTTCGCCTGACAGTACATGTAGTGTTCACCTGAAAGAATGTAGGAAAGCTTGACGTATATTTAAATGATTTTTTTCAGGTTCTCTTTCTAAGCGTTACCCGCAAATTTTTCGACGCATGGTAAATTGAATGTCAGTGTGACGGTGCAAACTGAATTCCAGTCGAATGTAATGCATGTCACCTCTCCATTTCAATTTTTCTTTAGATTCTTGCATCTTCAGCCTCACTGACCCAAGCGACAAGTTCTCGGAAGCTACGTAGGTTTCCTTGTTTGTTTAATTGCATTTTATTCTTTAAAAGTTGTTGCTTCGTTATTGACCGGAATGAATGCAGTATCTCAGTACACTCATTCGAACCAACAGCTTCCAAAGCCCTTCAGAAATGATATCTTTAAATTTAACATGTTCAGTGCGGGGGTTAAACTTAAGTTAAAAATTCAACTCTAATCATTTTAGGGTGCAATCCTAAAAAATATCGAGCATTATATATATCGCGCCTTCATTTAGTTTTCCTTGAGTATATATCGAAAATGAGTTTGTGACTGCTGGTCGGTCAGCAGCATTATGAAAATCTCCTCAGTGACCACAGGTGGGTCACGTCGTACTTAAAATGTTAAAGTGAAATTCTTATAGAAAGAGACCGCTCTCTGGAACCTTATTCATGCAGTGTGAAATGTTACATGATCTGCAAAGGAAACGCTTGTAATTTTTCAAATGGATCAGTAAAATCGAATTTTTTGGGAGATCAGGAAGATTTTAAATTCCTTAAAAACGGGCTTTAAATGTGAAAATTAGTGCTCACCAAAAATTTTAGCAATTCACTTCATGATACTTATTTGTCTACTCGTATAGTTTTCAACGTTCTCTCACGCATAGGCTGATTTGTTCCCTGAAAAAATTATTTTATTATTCTGACACCCATTTTTCCGATTATTTCACTTTTTTAGATATTTTCAATTCATTAGATATAATGAGGGATGGGGTCTGAGCAATACTTTACCTCAAACCGGTCATGAAATTTTATGCGTTGATAGCATGTAAAGAAAAATTATGAGTGAGATTTATTATGATGCAAAGGATACTACATAATTTCAGTTGGAGCAGAGAACTTTCGTAATTGAATTTTGTCATCGTAACCGGGTGTCAATATCTGCTTCAAACGATTTCGCGGGCAAATTATTCTTATAAGATATAAGTAAAGCTGCACTTATTAGGAGAAATGTTGAAAAAGATGCAAACGAATGGATTCATGATGAAGAATTTTAGGAACAGTTGTATGCCTTGCTCTCTGTTGAGGCTTGTTGTGACTGTTGTATTCGTGAGTACAACAACACCGGTGGCGCAACACTGTTTCGATGATGGACTAATGCTGGTATTTAAGATGTCTCTTAAAATTTTTGGAAAAATTATACAGAAATCCTGAAAGAAACAAACATATTAAAGCCGAGGCATCTAAAACGTAGTTATTGACTTCAATCTGCTTAGATTTTTAGCCGAAACTTTTATCGTATATTACCTGTGAGGCATTTCAAGGCAATTCACGAAGCAGCCAAGCAATAAAGTTAATAATGCTTTAAATCACCTCATTGACTTCTGTTAAATTTTGTAAAAAAGTCTTGTTCCACTCGGACAATTTTGGATGAAAATTCAAAATAAACTTTGGTGTAAAAAAAAATTACTGGTGAAAATAATGTTGATACTGCATTAAAATAATCTTACTAATAATACTGCTTATTATTGCATTTTCAGGAAAATTGTGCATCAAAAAATTGTATACGTTTTAGGGTGATACAAGTATAAAAACTCACTTCTTAAAAAAATGTGATAAAAAACATTTTACTTATGATTTTGATTTAATTGTATATTTAGTTGTTCCGCGAGCACAGGAAGAAAACGTAAATATCCAATAAGCAGGCTCATATAGATTTTTGATTGATTTTCAGAAGGTTTGATAGTCCAAATGTAATTTTCAATGTCCATCGAACTATATGTGACTTATTGCAATCTCTTGCTTATGTTGACGGTCGCGGCAGAAAAGTTACTTAAATATTAGAATTAAACTCCGTAGACTTAAATTCAAATTTCTCCCATTTCTGTCATATCACTATATTTTCAAGCCTGTATAGCTAGCGCTGTACTTAGAACCTATTTTCTAAATGAAAGATAATTCAAACATCGTATTCAAGCTATGTGTATAATCTCAATAGGGTTTTTAACATTAAAGAAATCATTAGCGTGAAATGAGGAGTAGATTTGTGAAAAAGTATACAACAGTTTGAGTCACTTGCATATTTGGACTTTGCACGGCCAAATTTTTGCGTTTTAAAATTAATACCAGTTTGAAGTTTAGTGTACGTCTTTTCGTTCAAGGAAGGTAAGAATTATGACTGCGATTGCGTAAATAGACGGTTGATTTTGGGGTCATTTATCCAGACACGCTTCAACCAACCCAAAAAGGGGATTATTTCCAATTTAGATTCAAACATTGAGTTCCTTTCCTTCAAGCAACTTATGATATCGATCCTAAAGCGTTCTCTCCTAACCCTCTATCGTTCTGAAAATCGTGAAACATTTTCTCACCTAGAACTTAGGAGCACGACAGCCTTTGATACAACGCTCATAAACAATCAAGATTATACAAATGGTAACAAAGAGTAAGCTACTTGAGAAATATAAATACTGCTTAAGAAAGACATTTGTGTTCTTTTAGAAAGACAGTACTCTTCAATATGAGGGCAGAAGTCCTCTTTTAGAATGGTATGAGTACACCCTGGAAACAACAGAAATCGTCGAGTAGGAAGACAGGATGAAGCCTTAAGAATAATTCTCTATGAGAAAGACACAAATCCTCCATTACAATGACAGGTAGTAGAAATTAAAGAGACAGAATCTCTCCATGAGAAAGACAGGAAAACGCCGTCAGAAAGACTGAACTTCTCCATGAAAAAATGACCATTCTCCGCCTTCAGAAAGATAGAAATACTCTGTAGGAAAGGCAGAAGCCCTCCTTAAGCATAAATAGTGGACGTAACATGGATACGAGTGCAAGACAAGAATACTTCAAAAAAACTCAAACATTTACGTCCATCGCGATCGCAAGCGAAGTTTCACTCCACCTCAGTCATACAACATTGTATGACATTGTACAGCATGCCCCACAAAAGCCCGAACCGAGTATTTATTTTCCCTTATCATGAAAGCATCATTCGAATACCATGAACACTTAATTTCTAGCAAGGTTATCCCTCAAAATTTCCCTGTAGAAAAGATATCACTGCTTATGACGGTATTACTGATTCGGGAAAATAAATTCTCGGTTCGGGTTTTTGTGAGAAATACTGTATAATTTGGAAGTCGTTCGTGTGAACAAATACGATACTTACAGCTCCTGAATGTAGGAGAGAAATGCTCCTATCTTGCCGAACACATATGTCGAGCAGCTTGTAAGACTTCCATCAGAACACTATGGAATTTTTTCTTGATTTTTTCTCTGAAGGAATTTCACTTCTATTTACCAGTCTTCACTTCTTCACGGAAACGTCTACCTTTGGCACACCAATGCATATTCTGTGGAGACAAATGGCATTGTTAGAAAAAACGAAAGCTTTATCCCGCACTAAAATTTAAAATTAATAGTCATTCTCGGCTTGAATTAAACCAGAAGTAAAAGAATACAATGCGATGCATGGCAAAGAGATGGGAACTTAAGATAAAACGGGAAGTTTTGTAAA
>JACJUY010000027.1:0-40721 GCA_014220935.1 Platorchestia sp. MABIK
ATAAACTGTTTTTCTTTTTCTTTCTTTTTTTTCGTTAATTTATATTTTCTCAATACCACTTTACAAAAGCGAAATAGTGGGCTAAATGTTTCATGCAAATTTTTTTGATAAACGGTTGTGACCTCATTCTCGATCGTCCCGAGGTCGTATTTTTAAACAATATTCTATTTTGCAGTGGTACAGATGGCGTCGTGATTTCTCGTGAGATGACAGTTGCGGTACACAATACTGCCAAAGCTGTGTAATTATATTTCCAAATAAGGGTTATTTGAGAATTTTGGCCGAGTCACGTTCTGTCGACAAGTCAACTTAAGAAACCCCACACCTGCAGTTGTACCGATACAACGACGTTTTTTCTTTGAATTAAGGGCTCAGAATTAGAACGTTTGTTAAAAAAAATTCTACACAGCGTACAGAAGCAGGTCGAGGTTAGATTGCGTCATCCGTTGGTCTGCTCATCATCGTTGACGAGTTCATTCCACCACGCTGAGTGTAACTCTCCGTGGCTCAAGTTGGGGCCAGACGATGTAATTAGTTTACATTAAAGGAAGTTGGGTCATTGTTTGACGTATTCGAAAGATATTGTCTCACTATATTGAGAGCATCGCACTGAATCAAACATTGATGTGAAGAAGGGAAAAGAATAGTTGGTCATGGAAGCAATAACTATTTGCTAATAAATCAACCTGAGACGCCATTACTATTATAATCCGAATCAATAGGCATGTATGACATGACACAAATTCTGCGTGCCGTCGAAGTTTGTCCGCCCCTCCATTCATGCCGTATTTTCGAACTCCGTGATACACCGACTTGCATATGTTATGATAAGGCTTTCACTAAACTGCAGGCCTTGGCGTTGACCTCATCTTATTTGAACATCCGAATGTTTCTACCATTAAGGGTTACCGAGGGTGGAGGTCATTAGCTTTTCAAAAAGCGAGATCTTTTCGTTCACCCTCCCAGCGAGTTTCTCCACCGTCTGACAATAGCCCTGAGTCCTTGAATAATGTTCATTACAGTAATCGGCTCGTCCTCACTGCCCAGAAAATAATTTTGCTCTCTGAAATGTGAAAACTGAACCTATGTGATTTGGTGTGAGCTCACGGCACGGTCTGCAACTGTACAATTTAATAAGCATTACACTAAAATTCATGATGGTTTGCGTAAAAGAGAGTTAATTGAAAGAGCTATTTGCTTCACTAAGTAATAATGTGGCATGTTGCGTTGCTGACTGTATTTCTTTCCGTTACAATTTACAGATAACTGAAGTCCAATCAAACAGCCGCCATCAGAATTATCAGTCAGTAGATGATTTTTTTTACAGTTGTGGATTGTGTTAACTGGATCACTTTCGAATTGTGTTGAAGAACATTGAAACTGAAATCAATTAAATCGTCATGAGGGTATTTCGTTAGGCCCCACAGTAGAACCTTCAGGCTTTGGGAAAACATTTTTACCTTGCATCGTGCCTCAATATACGAACAGTGCAGAGTAGAATTGGCCAGAAATCATACGAGTTGTAGCATTACTTAATGAGAAAATTTTAAGGAGCTAGTCTTCTTTCATGTTTTTTCAACTGTCCTACTTCAGATGATATTTATATATTATGGAATAGCCCCGCTGAGAAACGAGCTATTTCTTATCATGTGCAACGATGTTCTCTAAAGCCTTCACGGAGAAAATGAAGTGATCTACTTTTTCGTTGTACTTTAACCTAGTGTCACTCATGTGTGCAGGTATTTGGAAAAAGATGCTTTTATTACTAAACACAGATACATTTTTTTAAATATTCACTAAATATCACAAATCAATTAATATGGTATTAATAACCTCATCTTTCATGTTCCACTCAACAAATTTACCGTGATGCTTATGTTCTGCACAGCTTGTAGGTAAGAGGTGAAAGATAAGCCATGGCAGGGTTCTCTTGGTGTTTTATCCATGATTGACTCCAAAGTTTTGTCACAAAACAGATAGGTTGTTTGGTACTGATCTTCAATTGTGAAAATCACCATGGAGGTGCATTTTTTCAGGAAAATGTGTCACACATTTAATTTCATAAAAAGCACCTCACACTTTCCCATATTAAAAATAAAAACTCAGTTTTACTAATGCATTTCCGCCTGTTAGAATTAGAAGATACGCTCATTCACATTTTATTTTCTGAAAATGAATCTGGCGTTAGAGGCTTAAGACGCGATGCTCTGAGATGGTTGGTATCCACTAAGCGCGCTTTGTGCATTTTTGCCTGGGGTTATAGTAAAAAATTAAATGATTTCTTAAGGTAAACGCAAACGATAGTTTAGCTAAATACAGCATATGTAGCTCGTTTTTAAAAACTGTGTCCATTATACCACCAAAAATTAGACCAATACACACCACGCNATTGAAAAAATCAATGTGATCGTTGTTTCAATGTGCTACTCTATTTCCCAGAACTTAGCGCAAGATGATTTCCAATTTAGTTCAGTGGAATACGAGTACATGGGGTAACGTTACGCTTTTATTACGCCAAAACAATGAAATGAAAGCAGTCATTTCTAATAAAGGATTTCGGTACAAATCCCGTGCAATGTCGACAAAATAGGCACGGTTTAACGTAAGGTTAACCATTGCATAATTGATGAGTTAAACTATTTCAAAAAAATTAAGCAGCTACAAAAATTTCACTCCCTTCGCGTATTCGTGAAGTCTTCTGCCATTCTAATTTGACCTCATGCTGATTTCAGTCGCCGACGTTCACTGCGATGACTCACCAAATTCGTACCTTTATTTCCAGTAAAAGTTTTCGTTTGATTAAAATGCGTTTTGCTCGAAGAGATTAATAGGTACGTTATTTCCTGTTAATAGTACGTTAAAATTTGTAATTTGCAAAAATTATGGCGCTGTACGCCGCTCGGCAATAATTTACTTCAAATTCCTAGCCAAGTCAATAACTTCCCGAGTACGTGTAGTAGAGAAATACAGTTCGTCCCACACTAAATGTTTTCACTCTCACTCGGTTATCTTCCGCTGGAAAATAATATTCAGTGACGAAGTTAGGAATTTAATTTTATTCTTATATCAAGATGTAGGGTCGTCGTCGTTTTTCATTACTTACCTAAAATGGAAAACTATTTTATCGTAGCTAATTGGATACTCACATAAGCATGTTTCAACTTTTTGTTTTGATGCTTCTATGTAGATAACCCATTGAAATTTTCGATTTTAAATGTGACATTTTCATTTAACAATTGATTGATACAATATCGCCAATAAGCGTGGAATATTCATATCGATTTATCATTGTTGGGATTTGTTAGCGAGAATGTTGTAGTATCAAAATACCTTTGACATCTAAAGGTAAATCCCTTTGCCCATTACGCTTTAGTTGGTGACCGAGTGGCGTTTGACGATCAGTCTGTTTGTTCCTTTTTGCCTGTCGCATCCATGCTGCTGGTACACAATTTCTTGTCATATTTCATTATTTTGGTGCTACAATTTTGATTTATGTTGATAGAATGATCAGTGTTCGATGTAAGCGTTCGGTCTTCATATATTCTATTTCTTTTGTTTTAGGTATACCTATACTCGCACGACTCCTGCTTACCCTTGCCTGTTACTCTGTGCCCAAACGACACAATTTAGAGTAAATTGTTCTCGTCAACTTTAAACGTTTCTTGCGTTCGTTCCATGGACCTAATAAGTCTAAATTTGTCCGTGTTCTCTTTGCTAAAATGGACTAAAAGTGATCTGTAAAGCTGATTTGCCTTAATATTTAATTTCCGTTTTCTTTTGAAATTTATTATCCTTACTGAGGCGAAAATCCTCCGAACGAACTTAAGACAGGGAAAGTCTTAACAATAATTCATTATAACCTTAAAAAAGTATCCCGGTTCAATAAATTAAGTTTCAGTATTACAATGCTGGTGACAAACTCAACGTTGCACTAAATAAATATTTTCGTGTAGTTACATAAGATTTTGTGCTGATTTATCTCAGGCGAAATGATAAATTGATAGTGTTTCTAATCTCTGAAATCTCATAAATGATTAAATTTTACGAGTTTCTGTCTGCATCAAGGAAATTTTAAAATTGATATTTTACGAGTTTTTGTCTGCATCAAGGCATGTAGATTGTTTCTAAACGCAGCAATGAATACTGAATCGTCTCGTCTTCACGTACTGTGGGAAAAATTCCCCACAGGGCATTCGTGGGGTTATCAAACCCTTAGAAACTAATGTTATCCAGGTGCTTGTTACCTCGGCGCGTTGTGAGGTAGCAGGAGAGCTTGCTTGTTTGCCTTCTTTCTGGACGGACGTTTACCGCGCTGCTGGTTGGTGGCGCTTGGCACTTCCTTGTATGGTGCTCCACTGGGAGCTTGATTGTGGAGTAGGTAAACCTCTGAAGGTACAGCCATATGTGGCCACATTTTTGTTCCCCTCTTGATGTTGTATTTGATTATATAAATAATCGACAGACAGTTCAAGTTTTCCATAATTTCGTTATTTGCCATTGATTACATGTAATTTAATATAGCTCACCGAGTTTTCTTTTGGTTGTGCTCTCCCAATTAGCCGGTTGAAGAGTGCTGGTCACTCTTGTATCGGGTAGCGACTTGATTGGTCTCTATTTTGGGACACTTGCACTTGTTCCATAAAGGCAATTTATGGTCGAGTCCACTTGCCCTCCCTTAACTCGTGTTCCCAAATTACTGTTCTTCCGTTCTCTGGATGTGGAAGTTGTTCGCACACCCTGAGGGCACCATCAATTTCCTTAGGTGAGTCTATAATTAATGTGTCATTTACCTTGTATATGTGATAAAAAAACGGAATTCATTATCTTCATTCACTATGAATTTATAAACATTCAAAGTTGGGTTTGCTTTTTTATGGCCCATACGGTATGGACTATTGTGAACAACCAGAAATTTTCTGTAGTACCGTTCCTCCATGCGTTCTCTGGGTGTGGAAGTGGCTTGCACACACGGAGGGCACCATTTCTTCTGGTGAGTGTATCATCGATGTGTCATTTGCCTGAAATGGAGAATTGTGTACATCCCGGAGCTTTCTGTAGTACTATGTCTATCACTACTTACCAGTCAAACTTCGTTATTATTTCCTTACCATCTCTCCTCCCCTTAGTCTCCATCTGTGGTCTGCCTACAGCTGGTGACCAAGGTCGCACTGATCAGCATGTCCCTTTAGCGAGGTATTGAAACCTGAGGTATATCACATTTCCTTATTGACAATAATTCTATCCATCCGTTCCTATCTTTGCCCTAGTAACATTATCATTGGTTTTGTCTTGCTGCTCCTGCGATCGGCTGGCGACTGTTGAACGCGCTTGGAGACGCTCGGTGTCGTTCTCAAACTGCGGATGAGCGTGGAGGCGCCAGCATTTTTGCCATTTGTATGTTGACCGTCTGCTGAACGAACGTGAAGTGTGGCAAAAACTTAGGGGCACGCGTGCTATCGTAAATTTTAACTACCACACAAGGCTAGCGATCTGCGACTAGGAAAAAATCATAGGGTCTTTAATCAGGAAGTATTGAAGCCCACTCTATGTACTACAGCCCACTTTCAAGGTCGTTTACCAGCCCGTTGCGTGAAAAATAATTTTAATAAATATTCCTAGTTTACCGGTCACCCATAAGTATTAAAGATTGTGTGACAGCACGAGTACAGATCGCTGAAATTTTGGAAATGTTCATTTGGTTTTAACTAGCCAACTTTATTATTAGTCGATTTGACTGATTTAGCAGTGTTTTAAAAGCGTACCTATTAAATATTACACGTTGTGT
The DNA here is from genome assembly GCA_014220935.1 of Platorchestia sp. MABIK. Classification (NCBI taxonomy): domain Eukaryota; kingdom Metazoa; phylum Arthropoda; class Malacostraca; order Amphipoda; family Talitridae; genus Platorchestia; species Platorchestia sp. MABIK. The sequence goes on from JACJUY010000027.1 coordinate 5,786, forward strand.
CAACAGTTGACTAAATAGTTGTTGTAATCCAGTTTACTTGTTACTCTTAGGCGTGACATTCATGGGGAATCGCTTCAACAAACAAACTTCTATTTTCATTGTAGCACATTTATATTTGTAGTAGTGTTTACGTGAAGAAAATTCACTAAAGATAATTTTAAGATTTAATGTGCATTTAGCTTCGTTTAAATTCACTGGTCTCTGCAACCTCCCACATCATCTAAATTTAACAATTAAAGTCAAATTTGTGTGGCGCTGACTGTTCTATGTTTCTTAAATCATACTTAAGAATAAAAAGGCCAAGACAGCCGCGGCTGCTCAGACCGGAAAACTTTCGGCACTGCGCACCGACCTGAGTAGAACTTGCAACCACACAGCCTCTCTGGTTTTTCATTTCCTACCTTCACAATTTCAATCTGAGTATAGTTCGCAGTTACACGAAGTGTCGACGGTCGACAGCAACTGATCTTTCGCGATAAAACCACGGCCTGTGCACCATCAATAACTTCAGTCGGAGGGTGGTTCCGATTGTTACACCGCATTGATGGAGCTGCAAACCACAGTATGTACGATGGCCAGCTAATCTCCCATACTCCTGCGCATCTCTACTGTACTCGTCTTTGGACGTGTGCCTCGCACGACTGCAGTTGGATGGTAGGGAACAATTTTAGTCAGTGACACTAATTTTCTTGTCTCTCGAGCTTGTCTCGACTAATTTTCTTGTCTCGAGCAGCTAAAGTTAGTTTCGTTATCTTCAAATAAATAGAACAGCGTCAAATATTACTTATTACTCAATTGCGTGAACCGTTTGACAGCCACTGCACCTTATTCTCTGCTATATTGTATTGTTTAGCGATGAAATAATTACTAGTTTACGCTAAACTACACGTAGTACGGTGTACTACTCACGATATGAGCTTAACATTATTGGTTTTCTCTCCCGACAGTGGTCTCGACCACTGAGGGCTTCTAAGGGCTCTCATGGGGGTGTACAAGATTCCTCTTAGCCTCAACTAGCCCCTTATTAGGTTACCTCAAATGCTTATTATTCTACATAAAATCATTCTCTTGCATTTCGTTTCCGTTAATTGCTTTCGTGCCTAGGACTTTCTTTGCCGGTGCGTCAAAATATCAGTTTTAGGAATCAATTACCACAAACGTACTTCAAAGTATTATTAAGTTACATGGGTTACACTGTGGTTCACAGAACTTCTCAGCTCCGGTGATTAAGGCGCTTCAGGTGCGAGATGTCAATGATCTACAAGTTATTTTGTAAACAATCTCATAACCCATGAACAACGATCAATGCTTTCTATGATCAATGATCATAGATCTTGCTCTCTGATTTCCCTGAGATGATCTGAGAAATATGTACAGAAATAGATCTGAAAAATTGTTTTAGCAGTTCAATAATCTATGATCAGCAAATATTTTGAACGAATGCTTTTGGTTCACAGGCAATCACTTTGAGACTCACTTGCTATCATATGTATTTTGCAAGTATCTTTCTATGAAACCTTCATTGTTACATGTTTCATTTCTTCTTCTTGAAAGCAAGTTCGTATTTTATTGAACAGAATTCAATGGTAATAAAACGTCTTTATTTACCTTCAGCTTGCCCAGAGTCGGCATTTTTTCATCAAACTTAAGAGACCGCAGAACGCGCGTGCGATGGAAAGACTTAAACCTATAGAAAATTTGACTGGGACAGCTGCAAGTGACGTGGCCAGAATCTTGTGAAGTTTGGCTCAAAATTTCAGAGGCTCTGATACCGCCTAATTTTACTGATTGCATTAAGTCATGATTCACCGCAGAGTTCTCTTTTTGACTATTATGAGGCAAATATTATAGGATAGATATCCCTCATCAGCTCAAGTAATTTAACCATGCTACCCTTCAGAAACACAAATCGAGAAAAGCTGAGTGAAATAAAGTTTTATAATGATTGTATGATAAAGAACTTGTTTTAGTACGGGTCCTACTTCATGAGATGATTATAAAGCTTAACATCGTACTCACTGAAAAAATATTGAATATGATAAATATTTCAACTTCATAGTTGTTTTGCAGAGTCTAAATCTTAGTTCATTCTTTCTTGGATCGTTTGCATACTTGCCTCTGTATAAGCAGTGATAAAAACTACTATGTTGAAATCAACTACAAATAACAACAAAATTGGTTACGAATACGTTACTTTTAAAGATATTAATTAAAACACCCAAAATTAATACCGAAACCTATCACGTTGCACTAGTACAAGAACGTACTATTAAAAAAATATTAAATCTTACTTTTAGCAAAGCTAGATTAATTCTCAAGCGTCAGGACGTTTGGGCACAAGAAACTTTCCGATGTTTGGCACGATCCTGCGCCAGTGCTTGGGGTAGCGCGCGATGAACTTCTGAATAAACTGGTAGATCAGCTCGTCCAGACGCTTCTGCTCTTCGGGGGTGCAGTCCTTGCACTGTCCTCCAATGCCCAGCTCCCGCAGTTGTCCTGGGCAAAAAAGACGCAGTAGGAATTTCTTCTTAGAGAAACAATGCACAATATGAAATTTGATAGCAAATGAGTTGCACCTCTGAAGTGCGTGAAGGCAAGGAAAAAAAGTTCAACCAACAGTTTAAATAATAATGAATCTTCTTGAGGAAATTCATGCACAACTTTGGAAGTGTTTCTAAATTATAAGATCCTATTTTATCTTTTTGGTCGCAGTACTTTTGGGCTATGTAACCCATCCATAGCCTCTTCGCTCGCTTGCTAAAATTTTAGACCTTCCAGCAAAAATTTCAGACGAGATTTACTGATCAGAGATTGGATTCATGATTAATTTTTATTCGGAATTTTCTATTGAGCTCTTGCTAACTGGGATCATTGGGATTTTAAGATCCCTTATTAGGGTGATCGATGGAGTAAACAGGAAATTCAACGCAACTATAAAAATTTTCATTAATTTCACTTTCACAACTGTTCAGTTCCAAGTCAGGTCAATCAGAAGGTTCAGTTTATAGCCTTTTAAAATTTGCCAAAAATAGTTAATGTTAAATGCTGTTGCTATAGGTGCGTGCACACATACATAATAGGACTTTAGCAATGCGTCAATGTTCTACATCACAGGTCATGCATAAACATTCAGTAAAATTTGACTTGAAAGGAGGCTGCTTTAATTCCACTGAATTTTACGTACCGCAGGTTTCCTGCAAAATAAAATTTTTATAAAGTTTGGAGGGATAGAACTTCATGTATCTAATTCAAAATATTTTTTCAGACGTTATTTCGTTGTTGTATGACTTTTCTGTAATTCCTAATATTTCAATAGCAATTCATAGTAACCGACTAAATGGAATTAAATCACTTTGAAAAACAACAAGTCGAATGCATGGTAGCTGTGTTTTGTTTTTCAACATGCTGTCATACATTTATTCGTATTTTATTTTTCCAGTCAAATAAGTTAAAATTTTTTCTTAGAGCACCCTCATACTGAACCGAAAAGAATTTCTACTAGAAAAAAAACGCCCCCAAATTTTTGGGGTATGAACGGGATAATGTAAGAAATTAAAGCATTTTACTTCATTCTACAGCACTGGTGCAGCTCATGAGGAACTGAATTTAAACAAAAAGCAAATAATAGTTTAAAATCAGTTGAAAGAAAACACTTCGCACGAAAACAGTGAAAATACTAACTTATCAAGTTGATTCCATGTTTTGACCGGCAGGTACTGAAGCTTTCGAAACAGTTCGTAAGAATTGTCACATCTTCTTCGGAGGCCAGAAAGTTGTCGAGCATTTCAGCAGACATCTGAGTCAGGGGAAGATCGTGAGGATAGTCTAGCAGTTGACGCTGGGTGTTTGAGTTGGTCTGCGATCGAGACGCGGAATTCCTGGATGATTGTCCCGAGTTCGGATTAACCTGAGAGCGAGCCCCTTGACCACCCTGCCGAGCTGGCTGACCCGCTGACGCGCTTGTTTGTTGCCTCGAGTTCTGGTTGGCTTGGGGACTTGTTACTTGAGCACCTTGTTGCTGAACGACTGAGTCACTCGATTCAGGCCTTGTTGCGAAACGCACGTTTGACTGGGGGGATCTTGACCTTCGGACGACAGCCTCTTGATTTCCTACTTGTCTCTCCAATCGAGATAGCGATGCGACTAGCTCTCTTTCCGCACCCACGGCAGATGAACAGAGTGAAAGAAGGGTCAAGGTAACTGTTACCAGCCCTACACTCTCGACGGTCCACGGCTTCCTGAAAGAATTGGAACTCGAATTAAAGCTCTTATTTACTTAATCTCTTTTATTTAATTGAAGACTTTTGAGTTTAATTTGAGACTTAAATAATTATGAAAAAAAGGTGAAATCATAGAAAGCAGAGAAAGTAGAAAATTTGTTCAAAGCAGTAGAATAGGTCTGATATTCTTCTTGCGTCGTTTAAACTTCAAGAACTAAATTAAAGTTTCAATGAGAGGAATTGACCATTATATGTAAATAGTGGCACAGTGTCTCATTTTTCGTTTGTTTTGAAAATTGTGAATGTAAACACAAAAATAACTTATGTAAAATCATGAGTTCATGAAGTATTTGTTTTGTGACCAGGAAGTTTTTCCATCGCTGATAATAGTGGGCTCTCTCTGCAAAAAATTGTTATTTTCACTGTGAAGATCATTGCAGCACTTGCTCTCAGCACAAAAAAGCACCTCCTCATTTGGCCTTCAATGGCAGCGAGCGCAGTTTTCAAGCTAAATACACTTGAACGAAGACGTTATGGTGTTCGAAGAAAGTCCTTTTCGTCTTTTGTGATGCATTTCAGCACAACTCTTCTATTTGTATTTCCCTTAAGACACAGTTTGCGTGCAACGCTTGAAGACAATTTGGACGGCGGTTCCCACACGCAAGACAAGTCGCCGTCACACCAAACTCTCAAAATTAAGTGATGACAAATCTTAGAACAGTTGAAAGCTTTGAAATGGTTCTCTCACTATTACCGGACTTGTGAGAGTTCGTGATATGTAGCATAAATACAACACTGCAGTCATTTTCTTTCACCTATTCTGTCGTCCAGGTGAGATAGGAATACTGATGCTTTTTGCACCCTGCTTTCTTCGTTGCTACTGGAACTTTTTAAATATGCTGGTTGTTAAATATATTACAAAACTTTATGCATAAAAATGTAAGTTCCCTCTAAATGTAGTAATCGATGTCACTAAAGTAAAAATTATTCTTGCATGGAGATTTTTGTCAGTTCATTTTTTGGGTGCTAAATTTGCTAAATTTCGTGCTAAATTTGCCGAAATAAATCTGTCGTTCTGAAAACTCAGATTTTTATTTATGTATGCATTTGGTTACATCTAAAGCTTTTGCAATTATACGATCAGTAAATTTTAAAGACGAACTAAAGGATATTGAAAGATGGATGAATAATTTTACAGTTAATTGAAAATAGTCTAATGACTTTTTCGAAAACTTCGGTCTTTTAATCGTAGTACAAACTGCAAGATTAATAACTAAAAATTTTGGTGTTCACTGGGATAACTTGCTTATTCTAATATTAAACTGTGAAATTTATTTTTTTTAATTTAGAATGCATGAAGTTTTTCAAAAATGAATTTTGACTGCTTCAAAAGAGACTTATGGATGGAAATGCATTATGTACAGCGACAAACAATTTGGTGAGCTAAATATGTTGTTAACATTTATTGCAAACTTAGTCAGGTCCTTGAAATAATGTAGGAATTTCAACACATACGCATACATGCGGACAACATTGGAACACAAATACATATCCATACAGAGTATACACGCTCACTTGCGAACACTTGTGAGGAACATCACCACAAATCTTAAGGGCAGCACCTATCAACGAGTTCCGACATTAGCGGTCAAACAGAGCTTGACACGCTGCTGGCATTGTGAGGATTCATCTCATAGACAAAAAACCAACGGATACTCACATGCTGAAAGACAATCTGCAGTACCCTCAGAATCGGCTGAAGAGTGAAAAGACGTACTCGGTAACAGTACGTTAATTTGTTAATATAACTCTTAGTTTTTGAAGTATACTACCGGGGATTACGAATCGATAATTGCGCTATTAAAGAACAGTAGTTCAGGTAGCGCTGCAAGATCAGGAGCGATGGACTGGGACGCCTTCTCAGCTCGAAGGTTAGCGAGGTAGTACTCGAGAGCCTCATACGCCGGCAGTATTTGAATGCAGGAATTGTACGCTGGATTTTTTTTTATGCGAACAGACTGCCAGTTCATAAGAGCATGAACAACTAAGATAAATTCTGAGGTGTGGCTACATGCATGAATGCGCCGGAAATTTGCCTTACCGAATGCATATTCTGGAAATGGACATTAGGGATCGGCATAAGTGATATTCGGGAACATCAGTCCAGCTTGAATCAAATTGAGGAGTTGCAAGGATCAACAGAACGAGAGTCGGGATAAAGACAAAGTAATTAAGGAAAAAAACACCCAGGTTTGCTGGGATCATGCGACACAAATTCTCACCGGACCTCTTTCGGCCCATTCCGGTCTGTTAACCTATCGAAGAACGGAAAAGATTAATAACCTTAAAACACCTTCAGAATATTTGTTCCTCTCATGAGAGAATTTTTCTTGAGCAACTAAGAGAACTGACATCTAGTGTTCGTGCAATTATGAAAAAAGAATGAGTTTTCTTATTTGTGGACCCTACCTCGCAATATTTTCGTTGCACATAAAAAAAGCCATTCACTCTGTTAATTATTTCTTCTATTATTAAAAATTCCACAACGATAAACATTACGAAAGGACACTAATTGGGAAAGGATACTAATGTTTTAAACAAACTCGCTGTGGAAATACTATAGAGCAAGTGCAGAAAATTCCTAAAATTCAGAATGTAAATTTCGAAGTTAGTTCTTGCAGTGTTCGTCGCATGGTATGTTAAATGAGAAATTGGGGCACCTTAATTTAAGCTCTTGTTTAACTGACCTGAGGAAATGCTGAGAGGAGTTCGTGCCGCCCCCGAATTAGGTAATGAACTTTATTTGCCACAGAGTCAGGGCCTGTACAACACAAATACTCTTGACCTGCAGGGGCGTCCGTACAGCCCACTTTCATAGCATCAGGTCGACACCTCCTATAGATAAAGCACAGTCGAACCTGAATTTTTACATGCAACATTTTGCGCACGGTTTGGCTTCCGTTCGACTTTTTCGAACAGCGTAATCCCGATTACCTAGGTACTTTGGTTTATACTTTTCAAAAATTACACAACATTTGCACCATATTAATTCGGGGGCATACGAAAACTGTTTTACCTTGTGTAATAAAAACTAGTAGGCTCACTAGTATGATGGACATCGCGATAAAATGAGACGTGACATAGATTGCATGAGCTGGTGCAAAGACTTGTATTAAGCAAATTAATCTCATTATTGTGCACGTATTCAAAATACTTCGATAGAAATGTAACTACATCTTGTGGTATTTCATCCCCTTGATAATTTTAACTTTAACGATCTCAAGCAGTTAAACGGATGTGTACTTGGATGCTGAAAAAATTTGTTTTGCCAGAATTACGCTTTCGCACAGCTATTCTAAATTATTTTTGAGCTCACATTGATTTAGATCAGCGCTTTACTAGTAGACGCCGAAAAGACCTACGATTGGAAACAATATCAGGTTGTAACAGAAGTTCTGTCCAATTTTTGAGCTTTATGTTTAGGGTACGATCACTTCAATTTAGCTTGTTAATGTTGTGTGCTTATCTATGGTAATTAATAAAATATTATTTCTTCTTTCCGATTGTGTGATAATTATCGCAATCAATAATTATTTTTAGCCCTAATGTACACTCCAAGTAAAGATCATGTCAGGCATATTTTCCTGTTTGAATTTTTTAAAGGCAATACGGCAAGCTCTGCAGCATAAGCACTCAAAGACACTTATGGAAATTATGTTGTGAATGAAAAGACCTGCAGAAGATAGTTTTCACGCTTCAAAAAGGATGAATTCAGTCTGAAAGACGAACAGAGAGCAGGATGCACAAAAAAAAACTCAATTCTGAACAATTGCAAGCTGCCATTGATGAAAATCCAACCTGCACTACTAGAGAACTGAGCAAAGCCTTTAATGTAAGCCATATATCGGGAAATGAACAGACTCGGCAAAGTTTCAAAAGCTGGGAAATGGGTCCCACACAATTTGTCAGAAATCAACAGGCAACAGCGTGTGACCTGTTGTGTTTCACTGCGTTCTCGTGAACTTCTGGCACCTTTTTTAGACCGAATCATAACTGGCGACGAGAAGTGGATCCTATACAACAATGTTATGCGCAAAAGACAGTGGCTACGTCGTGGTTCAAAGCCAATTTCACAACCGAGAAGTGGACTGCACCCTAAAAATATCCTTTGTGTGTATGGTGGGATTTGAAGGGAATTGTTTATTATGAACTAATGGGTGACAATCAAACAATGACATCTGAAATTTACTGTCAGCAGCTAACTCGTTTAAAAGCAGTTTTACAGGGAAAACGGCCTTCTTTGATCAATCGAAAAGCAGTGATTCTGCACTATGACAATGCCAGACCCTACACTTCAAGAGCAACCAAAAATCTCATTGAAGAATTTGGCTGGGAAGTCATGCATCACCCACCCCTTCTCCCGATATTGCTCCAACCGATTTTCATCTTTTCAGTAGCGCACAGAACCATATAATGGGACAAAAGCTTACTTAAGAGAAGAGGTCAAAATGAAACTATTTTTTTTTCTTAGTCCAGACTGGCTAAATTCTATGGAGAAGGAATCAGAAAGCTTATGGCAAGATGGGAAGATGTAATTAATAAAAATGGTGACTATGTTGAAGACTTAATAAGCATGGTTTTAATTTGATTTTCACTTTATTTCAAATTAAAAAAATGGACAGAACTTCTCTTACAACCTGATATAAACAGATTCCTGCTAATGTTTACATACTTAGTGACGGTAGATGGATCCGAACTTCTTCGTTAGGGTTCTTTTTCTTCATTTGTTTCGTTGGCGAACAACTAGACTCTACATAGTATTGCGCTGCCCTCCTGCCCCGCGATTGGTAAGTTTCAATTCAATTCAGTTAGTTTGTTTGCCCGTACATAAGCTAAATGCAATAGTCTTCTCATGTGTGTCACCGGCTTCAATTCCTGTTTTGTTTACTTGCAGGTCCTACGAGCACCAAACTCCTTTGCCAGAATAGCACAGCCACGTCTACCATGAGCACAGGTCAGTATACCTTTTAACTCAGACTATATACCTTATTATTCAGTTTGATTATGGCTCAGTTACATCCAAATTATTCAATCAAAAGCTCAGTGTACTTTGTCTCAGTTCGTTAATTTGTCTTTACGTTGGTTGTTTGATTTTGTGGTCTAATAGAATTTTTTGTTTGTCTTTATTTCTACCTACTGTTTTTAATTTTCGTGAATGTTTATCCTAAATTATTCATACTATTTATTTTAGTCATAGTATCCCTAAAAGAAACTGGTTGTCAAGTGTCCTACGCCCGATTAGGCTTTACGAAGTAAGGGCTAGATTTTGACTTGGCACTTGGAACAGAATAAGCCCGCCTCGAAATCGGGCCGCAAGTTAGATCAAATTTTTTAATACGGGAGCCACCAAAAAAGGAGCAAGTGCACATGTCCATGTTGATCTTGAAAGTATTCACTCAATCCACAAGCGTATAAAAATTCGACACTGACGAGCTCACTATACAGTGATATCTTAGTTCATCACTTATGTAGGGAAGCAAATAATGACCAATAAAACAGTGTGGAACATTTCACAGCAATTAATGTATCAAGTTTAAAAAAGGTCATTTAAAATGGATCAGGGGACTAGGGATACTGTCAGTGGTGGGACTCATTAGGTAGTTCAAATTAACTTAAGAATAATGAAATTCGTTCACAAAAATGACCAAAAATGAAAATATGGTCAGGTCTAACGCGCCTATAGATATACGTGTCATCGTTGCGAGGGTCAAACTGAGGCGATAAAACTGAGATTTAATCATGAGACACCTTTAATTACGCAACACAAAATACATAATGTAGTCCATGCAATGGCCACCGACATCGAACGAATAAGCTATGCCGATGTACGAGATGGGAAAAGACTTTGTAAAGTTTAGGTCGCAAAATCTACTAACTTGATCACAACTGTGTTACAGCGCTCGTCGGAACATGAAGTATTTTTCACCTTCAGTGCAGCGAGTCTGGGAGTGCAGGTCGGTGTCACATCGTCGGCTGTATCACAACCTGCAGGTAATTTATTGCCCTTGACTGAGTGAATCATGGCTTAACTGAGGCCATTTCTGAGAACCGCTTCTTACAAATTGCCGTTTCCCAGCCCGTGATGAACACATCTGGTAATTTATATAACGTAACAAGTCTGTCGATGACGCGATATTTTAGCCAACCGTGAGGCAACGATGTCATTGGGCTCACGCTGTGAAATGAGTGGCTCTTTGCTAATTAATGCTCTGAAAAGGCCTAATCATGTACACTTGCTTGATGTTCATTATGTACGATAGGTAGAATTCGTAGGTAGGATTAAAGTACTAAGAAGTTGGAAATAAAAGTATGATAGACAAATACACATATAAGTTGGAGAATGATTATGTATAGGGATGGAGAGAAAATAATGAGTGTCTGGAAGAAATCAATTGATGGAGAAAATTTGTGTCTGCAAATGAACTTTCGGGATCAGTTAAACGATTTTGGTATCATATACGTTATTTACTTTAATTGATGCGAAATATTTAATACGGATATATATGTACATCTATATAGTTAGGTGTGGTTTCACTTGAATGGTGTGAGAAAAAAGCTCGACAAAGATTTGTAACTCTAAAATTATCTTTTCTGTTCTCAATTACTTCCCTCAGCACCGATCGTTGCGCGCTACACTTAACATTAGATATTGAGTTTCGTCGAAGGCTAATTTTTTACATTTAATACTTCTAATATAACTTTAGCGCTCAAGTATCTGTGAGTAACTAGAAACACCATTTTTTCATTCATACATAGTTATTTTCGAAGTTCGTAGAAGCGCTGAAACTCTATAAAAGTGACAACTCACAGAAAACTTTTGACTGAGAAGAGATTTTGCTGCTTTCGATCTTACTTGGTTGCATTTATTTTCAGATTTTCTTAGCGTTTTACTATCTTATAAGGCATATAAAAACTTGTCGTTCATGGCAGAGGTTACTGCCAGCCTCTGACAAACGTTACGTGCCTCAAAAAGCAAAATCTGTGACGTTTTTATCTCATAATTGCTGTCTTTGCCCAACTATGATGCAACTTACACATTATCAATCACAGTTACTGTGCATTTCATCGTGCTTAGCAAAACAGCGTTAGTTCAAAAATTAAAAGTTTAAAATACTGCGTCTACCATTCGACGAGAATATATGGACTTGAAACTGCGCAGATGGCGGTGAGAATAATTGTTAGGAAAGGCATTTTCTCGTTCGATGAGCAATGCAGCCGTCGTATGGCGCAAGGAAATTACTTACAGGATCATGAGCTACTTGGAGTTCTCACATCCCAGGCATAGCTTTGTAGCAATTGGTGCGTTTGCAATAAGAAATGTATCACGTTTTTGGCTAAGCATTTAAAGTAGCTCAGAGTATAGAGTTGAATTCTAGGGGATTTCGTTAGTCTAAATATTTATTTTCTTGGCTGAAATGGGCCATTCACGCGGTCAATTATACCTGTACAAACCTGCTAGAAAAAAATGGTGATGGTTTTACGTTTAAAGTTGATGAACGTCTTTGCAAAGTGTCCTCCCATGTTGAAATTGTTGAAATTAATGTCGCTAAGCTTCCTTGGCACGCCAGTCTCCATTTTCGCGCAAAAATGACTTTTGACAAAAACTTCTGAAAATTGAGGTAAAATGTTTGTATTTGAATGAGAGTCCCTTTCTCTGTAATTAAGATATCGTGGAACGCAGTTTTGAATTATGTATTTGTATCAAATTTCAAAACTCTATCTTTATGGCGCGAAAGAATGGAAAATATGTAGTACAAGTATACCATGGGAGAAACACAGGGAGAAGAAGACTCTTTGAGAGTTAATTAATGTAGTTCAAAACATTGCCAAATAGAGGAACATAACACGTCCCTACGAAGGCTATCCGGTTGGCAGAATAACGGTTGTGCGGCCCCCAAACTGATTTTGATTTTGCTTTTACCTACAGAAGGGCCTCGTAGACTGACAAATGATGAGGATGTCAGGGTCATTCCTTTTAACTCGTTCCCTGCGTATTGGGCCATGTGTGTACTAGTCGGTAAATTGCTCATTTATGTACCGGTATAAATGAATGACATTTCATCTGTTGCGAGAGCTTTTAAAAAAATAACTGTTATCACACGAGGTGAAACGTTATCGTGCAAATTGCATTTTCATGTTTCTAGGAAGGATAAAAATATACTCAAGCAGTAAAGTCGATTTCCCAATTCTCCAACTTACAACCTAACCAAACCAACTGTTGACAACCGCAGAAACGCGGTGAACGTGTTGAATGGATCGGATGTGGCGCCGACATGCTAGTGCAAGCTGGCAAATGTTGGGTACACACTGGTGCACGGCGCTAAATATGCAAGCACATGGTGGTAAATGCTACGGGAAACATGTTATTATTCTGATGAGGTAAAGAAAGTGATGTGTTGTAGTGTTTATTCAGAAATTGTTTGACAGCACGCAGCTCTGAGGTCAATTTCCTCAGGAGATAGTGAGGTAGATGTCGTAGAATCTGTCACCGACCTCCACAGCTCTCCATCAGAATGAGTCTCGAATTCCTGATGAGAAAATTCTACCTTCCAGACTTAAAGCTTTCAAGAATTTTTGCATGATTACGAAGGAAATCTAAAACGTGAAGTTTCCTTCGTCGATTAAAAGTTTACTCGGCTTACGTAATAGTAAGAAATCGGCTTACGCTACCGAGTAAAAGCTCAAGCTATTTGACTAGGCGTGACAATCATGTACAACATGGGAGTGAAGACTGCGCTCACCAATTTTCTTGAACATCAATTTTACGTCAGGACAGTGATCAAGTTAAAAGAGCAGAAATGGTGTAAATTCATCTTGTGCAGTGACGATCGGAAGGCCCCTCAAACAGGAAAGATTTCCCAACAGAAGGACTCCACCATAAGCTGAAGGACTCACAGGAGAGGAGAAAACCGAGATTTGCCACCAAACTTCCCTCGGGAGACCTGCATCACACATTGGACGACTCACAAGAAAGGACAGATGAGATCTTCATGTCATCAACGTCCCCTCAGGAGATGCGCATCACACATTAGAGGATTCGCACAAGGGGACTGAAGAGAGACTCTAACTCTACGCCACAGGCGAGGCTCGCACAGCGATTATGGAACCGTGCACTCGATGCCATCCACTACTGGGACGACTCAAAATTGGTAATTATTGGTCAGTCGGAGACGCAAAGTTTTGAAAATTTGTTTTTTACCTAATTTACGAAGTCAGCCAGGCCAGTAACTTTCCTCTTACACATACATGTAACTGCATGAAATTATATGAAGTAAAAATTGACGCAAAGTATGTAGTAACGTGTCTGACATTATTTTCTTGACTATTATTACGCGACCTATTTTCTGCAAATGCTCAAATACATGATGGTGTGCATACGCGCTGTTACACGCTAGAAAATAAGCAGGCACCTGATGTTAAATGTGCAAGTAAAGGAGCAGATACACCCTGGCAAATGAGCAGGTGAATGCGCAGGTTCACTCCGGCAAATGTGCAGGTATATGATTGTGAATGCACAGGTAAATGGTACCACCTGGTAGTAAATGTACGCATGCTCATTGGTAACAGAGAATAATTCGCAGGTTTAAACTGATGCCTGGTGGTAAATGAGTAGCGTTGGGGAGGTACCTGGTGGTAAGTGAGTAGCGTTGGGTGGGTACCTGGTGGTAAATGAGTAGCGTTGCGGAGGCACCTGGTGGTAAATGAGTAGCGTAATGTTCGTATCTGGTGGTAAGTGCGCTCGTACCACATGCTGGTACCTGGTAGAAGAGCTAAAGTTAATTCATGTCCCTGGTGGTGACTACGCAAAGGGCACGCTGGTTTATACTTATGCTCCTCTGTATTACATTTGGGAATATGTTTCTGAGCTTCCTATTTCTGTCAAAATGATAAATGGATTGTAACAGTTTTTGCATCAAAAGTTAATTTAAGACTCATCCCATTCTTGTTTCACCAGTGAATCAAATAAATCAAGCCTCACATTTAAAACAAATTAATTGAGACTTCAATTGAATTAGGTCTTTCATTGATTGCTTAACTCAGGTATGTTTTGAGTTGGTAAGATGGGAGAATTAGGAAGATGAAAGGGTTTGAGATATTAATAGAGTTGTTTTGAATTCGTTTTTATTTGTTTTAAAAGCTCCCAAAGAAGAAATATATTATGATCAAAATTGACTCACATCCAGATTAGAAAAAAATGTGAACCTTTGATAAATCCGAAACCTCACGTGAGGCGGTTAGGAAATTTGAAGTTACAGATGTGTTAACGTGCACAAGTGGCCTGAGCATGTATTAAATTTGTGCAAAATTGTAATTATCGAGCTTTAAATGTGCACGAGAGCCTTTAAGAGGCATAAAATACGATATGTACAAGCCTTGCAGTCTGCACCGATACGGAGTCTGGGCTGAGCATCCAAAACTAGAGTCAAGATTCGAAGATAATGACTGAGCTAAACGCCACATCGAATTTTATTTTACCTCTAAGGCACCCTCATATTTATTTCGGGAAGAGGAATTCATTATGAATTTGAATCGCATTTCCATCAATTCTCTCCGCCTCTAAACAGTTCATTTGCATGACCGCTTTTTAGAACCGAGCGATTAATTTTATGGACATACTGCACAGTGAGGGCATCACTGTTAATTAAATTTCTATAATTGCTTTTGTGTTCTTCTATCACAAGTTGCTTTTCTGTACTTGCATCGGTAATCAACCACCTGTACCAGCTAGAATAAATAAATGAATGCTACACATTCTAGGAAAAATTTTTGTTCATGGTTTCCTGATAAATATATTAATTCTCTTGGCGGTATCCTGAAAATCTCATTTAGTTTGGAATCTCAAATCATCTCTGGTCTCACACGACAACGTGTGTGTACAATATGAGATTTTGAATGATTAATTTTGACAGAGAACTTCATTTCATTGGGCAATCGTAGATTATTAATTAAAACACTAAGAAAAATTATAGACTCCTTTTCCGACATTTAAATAAATTGCTAAGCTAAATGTAAGAGAATTTATTAAACGTGCTGCATTTTAAGTAATTGCAAGACTCACTCAAGGCGTGTAACGTCACGTCTCGTAGAACCACGAAATAAAATAACACTTGCGTGTTTCTTGCTGCCAGACAAACTCCTGGCAATACGTAGCGATGTAGGCTTCAGGTTTTCCTCTAGCGTGGGGAAGTGTGCAAAAAAACTAAAGTCCGCCTTAGGCTGACCTTCAACAAAGGTCTTTCCGAAGGATGGGGGGCTACGACTGATTTGCTTCAAAGGGTACGTGAAAATTCATCTTAGAGGCCTCTGTGCAGTGTCTAGCGGCGCTCAGGTGGCGTCTGCGTGTGCAGTAAGCTCCTGACAAATTTGCTCTTAAGGTGTGCAGAATTTTTTCTGTACTCTGCGATTGATCAAGCAACGATAAGAAAATTTCGTCAGTTTAGGAAAAATCCTGCATGCAGCGTCTGGCATAATGAATTAACTTGCTGCAGCTGTAAAAATTTTAATCCTGTTTCGTTTCAAAATTCTGTAACATTGCTAAGAAGAAGGATCGCAAAAAAGAGATATAGGTCATTGAAACACCCGAAGTATCGCAAAAGTGAGTAGGTCATTGAGCATACGTTTCAGAAAATGTATCCTCGACCTGTTTTACTGCCCTCACAGTATTTTTTTAACGCTAACTGAGACTACAATAGTTTCATACTAATGTCTAGTTTCAATGCTTCTGTCAGCGTGGCAGTTACACAGAGCTAAGCCCCGTAAATAGCAGGTGTGTTTGTTTGCACTAAGGTCCTCATATCCTGTATACTCATACATATCTTGAAAAATAAGGAAAAAAATTGCTCCGCAGAGAAAAAAGATTGAACAACATGAGTTAAAAATTGTGGGAGGGAATGAAAGTTTATCAATTTGTTTAGTTCAGTAGAATTTTCAGACGATCACAGTAAATTTGAATTGTTTAAGGGGACGTTAAGCTCTCACCAAGGTACACGCGCGCATTCCTAGAATACATCTCAGGTATGAAGACCTAAGTAACAACTAAGCATGCAAGCCTACGTACGTGCCCTGAAAAATGAACCTGTGAGTGCTCACGGAAGCGTCGTTAACACGCAAGCTTGAGATTTAAAATAAGTAGCCATTTCAAATACTCAAAAATGTATAAGTGTGACTGAATTATCTCTGCTAATAATTATTGTTGGAGGGTTCTCTGAGAGACTGCACTTTTTTGAGTACTAGATGATGGATGAATATTCCCATTGGGCCCTTAGGAAGAATGAATATTCCCATGGGACCCTTAGGAAGGATGAATATTCTCATGGGAATGAAAATGATTTTTCATTAAAAAGGAGGAAAAATTATTTTTCATCCTATCAAAAAGTGAAGAATGGAAATAATTCCTGGTAACAAGCAGTGGAGGAAACTACCAAATGAAAAATATCCTTGTTAAATTCTACGAGTCTTTGTTTCCGAAGGCAATTGCTTTTATCTTGACCACTGGGAGACATTTTTCTACAAATTATGGGCCTCAGCGCCTACAAAAATCGGACTCTTTCGCGTCTCTGCGAGTCAAGTCCGACAGATCACTGTTTTACCTCGTGTTGCACCGCCATTTAATGGGTTATGATTGATACGCATGGGGCAATTTCGATCTCAACCAGGAAAACAACTGGAAAATAGCAACTTATTGTGCACGCCAGGCGAACCTAAAACGTAGCTTACGACTAGTATCCGAAACCCGGGGTGTGTGTGTCAAAATTATGTTTCAGTACAAATTGAGTGTCTACACATTTATCGAAGGAATCTTTGAACCATAACGTCATATCGCAGTTTTTTCAGAAGTGTAGGGAATGTTAATTACGTCTCGCGCTGAAACGTCGTGCGTTTCGGCAAACAACGTTTGGAGTCCAATGATTTATTTGAAAAAATCGTCATGTTATTAAGGAGGAGGAGTTTGATTGAGCGTTTGTGAAAAATAATGGAGTTTCTGTGAGGGCTTGTGTGCGTTCTAGGATGACTACGTCAAGTCAATAGCTGGCCCAAATGGAATGTTAGTCATATCAGGAGATAAATACAAATTCTCATCACGTCGTTTAGGACCGAGAGAATCTTCAATATGCAGCATTTTACATACACGTGTGTTTTGTGGCAAAATTTGTTTATTTGCTGCACATGCATGATATAATTTGCTCCCCATCTCTATTTTCTAATACTCACCCAGCCTGCGTCATTCCTTAGTCACGAACTTACTTCGACGAGAGAAGAGAAGAGTAGCAATATAGAAAATAACGGTGAACGAGATGGAGAAACAGTGATAAATTATAAAAATTAACCGGAGGAGTAGAACTAACGATCAACTTACTGAAGTGTCTTTCTTTCTAACCCAATACACGGAACAGCACACTGCAGCTACCTACGCGAGGTGTTGGAGGGTGGCACTGCAAGTCTCCTGGTGTGCTATATTCTTCTGTTATAATGGAAATCCCACATAGCTATGCACATAAATTTCATTCCATGATAAACATATGTTCACTTTACTTAAATCAGAAACTCACTAGAAATTTAAAAACGAAGAAAATGCTAACTAAATTAGTCATTTTTACTCAAAAGAAAGTACACGATATATTTACATGTAAATGCAATGGAATTTGTTGTTCGAGTTTGTTCACTGAGAATCATGGAAGGTGCTCATGACATGCTGTTACTTGTAGACAACTAGTGGAATTATAAGAAGATGTAAATGTAAAAATAAGGGGATCATTGTATCAAGCAGACTCGCCTTCTATAAATTACTAGTTCTGGTAGGAATCAGTACGATTACAAGTAGATATCAACGACAGATACGAATAATTAGTAATAATACATAAATTGCAATGTCAAGCCCTAGCAGGTACTGAAAGGAAATAATAGTGCACGCCAAAACAGGCTCTAGTACGTGAATTACTTCACATTGTCACACGAGCATATAGCAGGTAACTCAATGAATGCAGCAGTTATGGGTTTCAGTAATTGACGCAGTACCTCTAAAGATTCTCCGGTTTTGCTTACAAGTCTTAATAAGCAGAATGTGAATCTGGCTAGTAGTAAAAACGCGACCATGAACTAGTAGTTAGCAAGCGATTTTTCCTGTTACTCCAGACGCGTGATGCTGGAAATCCCCACATGGCGACCTCTATGGGCAGCCTTAATCTTACTGTTTTTTTTTGAGGCATGATGATGTAACATTGAGATGGATGAAATTTGAGAACGACATCACTTCAGTTTACAGTACTAATAACATGGAGTAAAATTCAATCTCCACTACCTGCAATATGAAGTCCATTTTAGTTTCCACTACCACCAATATACAACACATTTAAATCTTCATTACCGCTATAATACAATACAATTCAATCTCTATGACCATCAACATGAAATCTTCTTTAATCTCTACTACAACAATATGCAGTACACTTCAGTCGTCACTACCGACAGCATGCAGTCCACGTCAATCTCTGCAACCAACAATATGCAGTTAATTTTATTCTCCACCAGCAAAATTTAATTTAGCCCAATTTACATTTTAACAACATGAAGTCAACTTCAAGCCCCTCTACCAGCAATATGAAGTTCTCTTTAATTTCCACTTCAACAACAGGCAGTCCAAATCAATCTCCATCATCAGGAAAATGAAATAAATGTGTGCGCAGTAAAAAAATCCCAGGAAAAAAGAAGCAAGTGGTCGTGTTTAACATTTCGGCTAACTAGATCCGTCATATACTGCAAAACTTATTAATTTACAGCGTGCGATTAGTTTTTATAAAAAATAAACTTTTTGTGTGCAGTGAGCAGAATCAACATATAACCATTCAGGATGACCAGCATTTTATTGATCAAACTTCACCATAAGGCTGGGATGGTTGAAATAAACACTTTTTACCCAATAACCGAGTGTTAAAAGTGCTTCTTTGGAGAGTTACAGTACAAGGACGTGAAATTTTCACCATGACTTGAAGTGTCAACTTGAGAGAACTTGAAATTTCGTAATATTAGACTCGCCTGATATTACGTCTTTAGATTGTTACTTCTGGGTACATTTGAAGAGTTTGGTGTCCTAAACACCGATTCATTCTGAAGAAAACATCATGGGTAGAATATTTGACGCCTCCGCAAGGATTCGTGAAACTTCTGGTGTCTTCGACCGCGCCCGGCAACCATTGCACCGGCGTTTGAACGCTTGCATTGCAACAGATGGGCGTCATGTTAAGCGGCCCATAGACAATCAATTTAATTTTCAGCATAATTGACAATGATGAATATTGACAATTTTATTGATCGCCTGTGGGCTTGATTGACGACCGTCAATTAATTGACTTAGTGGGCAACAAAAAATCTCATCAATATATTGAGTCAATGAAATTGACAATTAAATTAATCTATCGGCCGCTTCAGACATTTTTGTCAATACCAAACCTAATTTAAAAATTTGTTTCTTGAGGTCATGATAATTAAGGCTGTTTTTTCTAATTCTTGTGTTACCAATAAAAATATTTTCCCTAACTTTTACATTTCATTTCCATACCATTCTCATAATACGAATTTTTCTCCAATATGTTTTAAATTCCAAATCCTTGTAACTCATTAACGAAGTATTTTCTACCATACGGTTAATGAGTAAACAAACTGTGTATTTCAACAGTCTCAGTCTTACGTTAAAGTTTGTTTCATAAAATTCTGGTCACCATGAAAAAAGCACAAATCACGCTGTTGAAATTACGTCGCCGTGAAAAAAGGTATCAGTTATATTTTTTACACCTTTCCAGATTTTTCTTACGTTCGGTTCAATTTGTAATCCTCTATTTTCGATATATTTTTGCATGAAGATGCCGCATTGAGTGATGCTGTTTTGCCTTTCTTCATTTATTACTTAACCTGAGGCCATTCAGAATCCCAGTACGCATGCTCTACTCTCACAATTGTTATTGTCGCTGCAGAGCACGTAGGTCGCAGCCATCGTGATGGTTTTACCTCTATTTACTAATTGAGCAACATAGTACAGGATGGCGCATAAGTAACGCACCCTTTTGAAGGTAAATTTTAAAGATTTATTACCGCAATATACACTAGGTATCTGTAGACAGGACACGACATGTAACTAAACTTTAAGAGTTCCTCTATCGTTTGCAATTAACCCTATCGTTATTCCTTTCATAGTTCATTTATTATTACTTTTTTTAAAGGGTGCGTTACTTATGCGCCACCCTGTACATATGCCAAGTAGATGTGAGCTGAGCTTTTTAAACGTCATTTGAAGAATGAAGATTGCTCAAAAATGTGCCACCGATTAAGCTGTAGTACAGGCACTCATTTGATTCATTTATTCGTAGTTTCATGTCATGTTCGATCGATATTATATATACTTGTATTTTATATTTCATGGAAATTTATAGTTTCAGTTTTGTCAGCAATTTTTTATGTGTGCAATATAAGATCATTTCAATTTGCGTTAATTATCGACTTATTATGTTTCTTGTAACACACTATTTACTTCTCAGTAGTACATATTGTCACGCTACTTCCAGATTTCATCCATAATTTGCAACTGTGAGTGCGTGCGTTTGATCGTTAATTTATTCCGTTGTTGTTCAAGTTGGACTCATAACTTTCAATTATGAATAAAGCGAACAAAGCATCTTGTATTAATGCTTGAAATTCCAAAGCCAACTACTTTGGAAAATTTAACCTTCAAAGAGACAAAATAGGTGACTTTGCCTACTGTGAGTTTGGTAGCAATAGTTGATCATTAAGTCTTCAAGTTTTCTTCATCTGCTACAGTCATCGTACGCTCACAAAGTAAAATCTTTTTGTGTAAGCTGTAGAATGCGTTCCTTTTGAAATGATCATCTATTCTCACACTGTTTCTACTTCCCTATAATGCCCAGTAGATATCGATAGATATTGCGCTAGATATCAGTTATTTTTGAACAAAGAACTCAAAATTGAAGCTTTTCCAATTATTCAAGTTGCAGGAAATATGTTTTATTACCGACTTCATTTCTTATGCGTTTGCTGAAATTCCTGACATTTTTAATGAGCTTCACAAATTAATAGCCTTGTTTTTCCACTGGTGAACGAAAATTTCTCCCTAGTATAGTTTCTATTATGTGAATTAATTTGAACAGATAAATATGAATGAGGAACCTGCGCTAAACAGAAAGCCATCTATAAATAAAATTTTGCTTTTTCAACGAAAAGGTGAAAATTTTCCAAACTTCATTAGTTATTGCTGAAAATAATTCGTTTTTTGAGCTACGAAGAATATTGCCAGAAAAAACTAATTTACAGCTGGCAATCTTAGGAAGACTAATTTATAAATTGAATGACGATTGACCTATGGAAAATTGTAATCTCCATGATTCTATCTAAAGTCTGATTTCCTTAATAGATCGACCAATAGTTTGCTAAAACTCTAACAAGAACATGATATTATTTTCAGATGATACATACTCATGTTAAATAATGCGCTGGCCCAAATTTAGTATTCCCATCAGACCGCAAGCTCCTGTAGTAGGAGCAAACGGAAAAGACTTGTAAAAAAAGAAAAAAAGAAGGAAAACAGTTTACTTCCAATAAAGTTGATACATGAAATGTATTAATTTGTTTTTAAAATATCTTAACATTAAAAATCCTCAGTTGATATCACATATGGTTATCGATATACCCATGTCAATTGTCGAAACAAGTGATTGAGAGAAGATAACGAAAAAATACAATCAAATATCTTAACATTAAGATCCTCAGTTGATATGCACAAACTAGAGGTAGAGAGGGAACACTTCTACTCACTTGTCTGGCTCATCCTCACCCAAGTCCTCTCCTAAGGTTAAAAACATTCGCAAAATACTTGAGCAATTTCTAGATGAAACGTAGATTTTTATCGAAGTCCTTTTAAGAAGCTGAAAAATTATTTGTAAAACTTGATTGTAGTAATGGGGCGATGAATAATGATGTTTTCCTTTCCTATATGGCCAAGCCTACTTGCAAATTCCCTGTCAGGTTCATTGCAGACTCAAAATTTGTTTGAGCATGATAACATCACTAAAGTTATGCTGGTGACAGTAAAACTAATGTCTATTTTATAGGATGTCACTTTCAAATGTCTTTTACTGGGTCTAAAATACCTGTAACTTATGTTTAATTTGAGATATTGTGTTAATTTTAAGAAACTTAGATTCCGAATGTGAAGGACTAAGTAAAGCACGTTGCACGTTACATCCTTTATTGAATATTGTTTCTCCAACTACTTTGAACAAACTTTCTTACGTCTTGTCGATCACCAAACCAGCTAATAATAATTTAATTTGAGCAGGTGCTCCTATCAGCAAAAAAAAACTTGATAAATGAAATGAAATGAAAAATTTGCGATGGATGTTCTGGGTGCCAAGTTTAATGTCAAACACATCCGTCTCTAAAACAAAAACCAATTATACTGACAAGCCAGAAACTTGATGAAACACGAGTGCACAAACTCATTTATAAAGCCACTATTTAGAAAGCAGTTTTCAACCAAATACCACTAGATCTTGTCACAATTCATTAATATTAAATTCTATTCAATTATTTTAACATACCTCCTTTATGATTAGAACTTTAAAAGTGTAAAACAACTTTAAAGGGAGGTAAATTCTACATTCTATGAGCAACATTCACGAAGGCGGAAATGCTAGATATTTTATGAAATAGACGTTTACAAAGTGTACTTATTCGACACTAAAATTGCGTTTTCACTCAATGAGGTGAAGCAAGTCTTCGGAGAAAGAACTTTAAACTTGAGAAGCTTATCGACATTTAATTAACATGGGTATTACGATAACCATGTATGAATAGCAATTAAGGGTCTCTGTGTTAAGGTACTTAAACGCGATTTTTGCTTTTAGTTCAATTTAAATTCGCGCAAACGAATTCATTTTTCAACTAAGCGTTACGAGGATTGTGTTCTCTTAGTAACTTATATTCAAATTCACTGTCAAAATCAAATTAGGCTAAGGAAAGGAACTCATTTTTGATGTGCTTTTCTATCAATCATTTTTTGATTCAATATTTTACACGGGTATCACGATACCAATGTGTTATTTTCAGACAAGGTTGTTTAATGTTAAGGTGTTTTAAAAACCAATGTATCAACATTTCATGTTATACTTCATTGGAAATAAAATGTTTTTCTTTTTTTCTTTTTTCTTTCAAAGACACCTAAAAAGACACACAAAGGATTCGATTAGCATGAACAAACTTGACTTAGGAACAAAAATTAAATATCTTCATCGCGTATACATGCATGTAAAATGGACTAACCACAATTTGACAAAACTTTCCATAAAAAAGTATTTAGACCTCTGAAAGAAGCTTGTTTAATATTTAATTGCAGCACTCCCATTTGCAAGCAACGTTCTGAGGCGATTGTGTGTGTTTTCATTGAATACTTGCCAAATTTGAATAGCATCTTATCCCACTTTTTTCGCAAAACACATTCAATTCATTGAGGCTCGTCAAGCTTTTCGCTTGGATGCAATATCTGAAATTTTCTATGAATTTACCATTGTATTTAAATTGTTGATTTACAATTTAAATCTGTTGATCACTTTTGTATCTTGAAACTGTTTCTTCAAAAACATTCACGAATTAACATAGTATCCCTAGAATCACTGTCCTGTTGTCACAGCCATTCAACACAGCCATTCAAACCCAAGATCCAGTTTCTTAGCAGGTATTTGCAAATTTCCTTTTAAAAATTTAGATATTTAGCTTAACACTTTGAGTGCGACGTGACCACCGGTGGTCACTGAGGGGATTTTCATAATACCGCTGACCGACTAGCAGTCACAAACTCAATTTCCATAAATAAGTAATGGAAGTAAAATTAAAGCACTATCTATTTAATGAGCGTTATTTTCAAAATTATTCTCTAAAGTTAACTATAATTTCAGTTGAATATTGAACTTTAGTTTAACCAGCCACACTTAACGTGTTAATCAATTGTCCCTTCAATTAATTCTAATTTTTCTAATAAAAAACTAACCCTAAAATCATCGAAAAACCTCACATAAAATAGCATTCAAGCCTTGCCAGAAATTTCCAGCATATTTAGCTTTCGGATTTGGGAGGTGTCCAGATAATTCCTCGATTTGGTATTTTTATGAACTATTCATTCATTTTGTTAGTTTAAAAAATACGTTTTTGATGTTCAGTGATGTGTTTCAATATTCATTTCTGCTTTCTTTGTATGGATCACGATTTGGTTCCTTCATAAACTACTGTTAAATTAATTTGTTGAACTTTCCAGAGCCCATTGTACAATCCTGTTTGATTGCACTTGTATGTATACCTTCTGCCAAGAAGAAATATTCTATTTCTAGTCACATTTACATTTGAAAAGTTCTCCCAAGAATTTATTATCGGCACCCTAGAACCATAGTTGTTTATTAGTTCTCGTTTCCAGCTCTTCAAAGTGTTATTACGACATTAAGGATGTAATTATATAACATCTTAGATGACCTGTAACGAATTGCCAATGATCCATTGGAGGACTTTGAAGCTAGGCAAATGTTTCAAAAATTTCACTTCATTCTCCAAACAGAGAATGGGAGATGATGTATATCAGCCCTCAAAGACATTTCAACTCGCCTAATTAATTTTTTCTCAAAATGAATGCGAAAGAATTTCATTTAAAATCTAAGTCTCATTAAACATCTTGGTGATTTTGATTTCTTTGCAGTTTCTTTTTATGGATCGCTGTATTCCAGGCCACAATTTGAGCTGTCGATCAATCGTGATTTGCTGCGTATTTACGCTCAGCGGTACATTTCATGCTTTTGGTCTAGTAGGGAAGAGAATAATGTTGACGATGGAGAAACTTGGATAGGCAAATTAAAAACTTCTCAGCTACGGTAAAGTATTTTCATGTTTCTTTGATGGCAATAGCAAATTCTAACATATAATTTCGTGTTTTGAAAATACAGTATATTTCCATTAATTATCATATTGTTCAAAACTGAAAACAGCTACGACTAATTTCCCAATTGCTAAGATACTGACTCACCTGTTGAATTGCTAACTCGGTGGGAGGTTGAGCGTTCATAGCCACCAATGGATTCCAATACAATGATATATCATATGTTGTCAGTTTAACTCTTAAAATCGTCCGTGAGCTGATTAAATTGTGCAAACAGTATAGTTATTCTACTCCTACCTTTGTTGAGTGAAGTTTGAGACGGAACTGTAGAATTATCTCTTTAGTTTTGCACACATGAATTATTTCAAATTAAAAAAATTCTGTAGCTCTCCTCTAGACTGACTGAGTATGTACAGCTAGCAAAACATTAATTCAGTGTAAACTTACGACAGCATGAATTTACAACAACGGTTATGACAAAGGCGATTGTGCAGCGAAAAGAGAATTATCCCCAATACATGTACTCGTATAATTTATCATCGCAGTAGTCAGGAACAACCACGAAAATATACTTGTAAGTGATTGTCAGTACGACGTGGACTTTCCAAACACATCTAGTCTTCACCCACACAAGCATATATTGAAATGTAGATGCATTCCTCATTTTCCCTTGCCGAGATGGTGGGTGATTCACTTCTCTTTATGAACGATTCATAGCGCTTAATTCGGTTTATGTATATTTACGGAAAAGTTGCACATTTCTATGAATTCTGGGAGAGAGTAATGTTAGGTGGTTTCAAGTCTTGTAAAAATACGTCAGAAGAGTTATTGATATCTATCGTTTGTAATCCAGGGATTGGTGTGAAACTACCACCATATTAATTATGAAACGAAAATAACTCAAGGTCTGATGAAAAACTTTTTACTTTAGACATTTTCCAAACATCTAAACATTTAAAGTAAGTGTCTGTATTCGGCTTTACTTCGAAAATGAAACACCTCGGATGTATCAATAACATACGAAAAATTTCTACTGGACAGCCTAGATGTGCCTTCGAAAGGCTTCATCTAGAAGATTTTTTGCCCCTGCTCCGGAACAAAGAGGGACAACAGCGTGCTTCCTTTATTTGAAACATGGAAATTGACACCACAAAACTTCAACGTTGTAGGGGCAGTACAATTTACTTAAAGAATGCAGAAACTAAATAGAAGGAGAATGAGAGGACAGAAAGACAAAAAAACAATTTATTGCTTGATTACAGGTCACTTGGATACCACTTAATTAGATTTTAACCCAAATCTTCCCAATTGATCAGCTGCCAAACATTAAAATTTGAAATTTATTTCCCGACGAAGATTAAGGAATTGTTCAATAACAAATTTCAATGATACGCTCTGCATTGTGAACAAAGTACACATATTAGGTCTCGATGACGTGGGCAATGTAAGGCTTGACTTGTTCGAAAAGATCGGGATACTTAGTGCGGTAACTGTGGAGGAAGATTTTCACGAGGTTGTTCATGTTCTCCTGCACGGCGGCGGTGCAGGGGCTGCAACTTCCGCCGGGACCAAGCTTCGAAATCTGACCTGTGATGGTGGAATTTAAAGTTAGGAGTGAGTATTGAATTGCACGTTGAAATTGAACGAAGCACAAAAATGTTTTTGCTCATTTTAAAAAACATTATAGATTGCTATCTCCAATGCCATTTTACGTCAGAGTTTTATCTGAGAAATTTTGAATAATTATTTAGATGCATGGGTTATTCATTACCGCAGCCACTCAATTCAGTCCATAAAAGTAATTATAATTATGAATAGATTAAAAAACGAATGTTTGAGCGATGCATATAGACTATGCTTGCAGGGCAGAGATCTTGACTGTTGCAGTAGTGACTTAAAGAATATGGGTACGTGAAATTTATTGTTGAATCAATGAAATTGAGTATTGGTACTCGGAAATTGTCTGCATCATAACTTCGGAAAATTTCCCTGAGTTTATAGCCTCGAAAATAAAAACTCTGGAAAAATTATCACATGTGGATTTAGAGTCTACTACACATATAAAATTTTCAAGCACCGTGTGACAAAGCAATAAGATGGCTGAAATTTTCGGAGCAAGACACTATTTGAGAGGCAACTCCACAGAAAATTTCATGTGGGAAACTAAAATATAACAAAAAACTGCTTGCGAGGTGTCATCCCATTTCATGATTTAAAAATTGGTCTAGCGATAAGGGCGAATGCCAACTTTCTCCAGTTCACTAAAATTACGGCTTGAAACTCTGTACCATCTTATTTCTGTGAGAAAATTTTTTCAAGAGATTAAAAAACCTGCAAGCAGAGGAATTTTGACACACCTACGTGAGTCAAACGGTTATTCATAGAAATCTTGGCCTACTCGGCCTACCTTTTGCCACATGCTCAAATCGCCGAAAAAGTTAAATACAATACTTTTGTTTGAAATGGTGTAAATTTTGTCGTGTAAAAATGTGTTATCATTAAAATTTATGATTGAAATATAATTCACTCTAGAAACCATGAGGCCTTGGCATTTTTGCTGAAATACGCTGTCAAGATTGGTTAGCCTATGTGCGTCATATCAGTCCAAGACAGAAGAATTTGTTGCAATACAATGATAGCTAATGTGTAATCACAACTCAACTATGTGTACCGTTTATGTGGTATGTTGACAAAGAACAGAGTGTCTATTTTATGATACTTATTTTCTCAGTGGGGATGTTATTTCTTATCTAAGTATTAATGTAGGTAATTGTTAATCAATAGCTGTCTTTTTCCATTGAATGGCCTCAAATGGTGGGCTAATTTTTCTAGAAAGAAATTAATTCTCAGCTTGTTCTAGAAAGGAGAAGTTTTCGCTTGAATTATTAACTTGATATTGTAAATGGACATCTTTCCTATTCTCTCAACGCGAAGCAACTTTCTGAGAAGCCTAGTGTTTGTTTTTATTCCAGATTTAATGAAGCTAGAATGTTCTAGAATCTTCTTATCATCTGAATTTAAAAGAATTGTGTAAGTCAGAAAAAGGTTTATAGAAAATGGTTCTATAGTTACTGAACTTATTCGGACAGAAAATACTTATATTTTAAGTTCTTCATTGTAAAATTTGTAAGCAATAATTTTATAGACTCATTGCTTGTACACATTCTTTAAATTAGGGTGAGAGTATGGCGCTACACCAACATCAAATAGAGAAACAAACCATTTTCATTTAATTTGAATCAATATAGAGGCACACTTAGAAAAACATCCATGAAACATTGTATCGCATAGCTTAAGGAGCATCCGACGTAAAGATCGATGCTTCCAGTCAGCAACCAACATTCTAATGATATGAATTCGTCGCATCGAAAATCATCGAAAACATATTCTCGATACTTTGACTGCGACGTGAGCCACCCGTGGTCACTGGGGGAGTTTTCATAATGTTGTTGACCGACCAGTAGCCACACACTGAATTTTCATAGATACTGATACAAAATTAACTCACTCATTCTCTCACTCATTCACTCACTCATTCACTCTCACTCATTCACTCTCACTCATTCACTCACTCATTAAATGGAGGCACGTTCTAGTTAATGTTTAGTATTTCCAACGTTGCATCCTACAATTGACTTAAAATTTGAGTTGAATGTTCAACTTCAGTTTTACCTGCCGCCGTCAAAGTGTTAAAGAGAAGAACGCTGCAACTCACCGGCGAGGCTGGCGGCAGTGGGGTTGGGACAGGAAGCCAGGTCTGCGAAGCAGGTGGTGAGGACGTTCACAGACTGTGCATTGTTGAAGAACCGCTGCAGTTGGGCTGCACTGAGACCTTCCAAGCTCTGATTCTCAGGCAGGCGGTCAAACGAGCCTGGCGGAGGCCGCTGCCATAAAATGTGCTATTAGTCTCGTGAAACCAGTCGGGAATTTGGCGTAAAATGCTCATGAAATAATGAATTCGTAGGTAAATGTCTCAGAGCGCTGGCGAACTCATGGGTTTTGGTAGATCCCTTTCATTTTTTTACAGTATTCTGTCTCAATAAAAAAATTTTGATAAATTTTCCTGTTACAGATCGTCAAGATTTTTTAACGACAGGAGTAGATATTATTAGTGGCAGAAGAAGACTTACAGTTCTTCCTATCGTATCACGTACAAGCGCTAAATACGAGTATACTCGCCCTCTCCAGCTAGATTTAATGAACAAACGATTCAAAAATTAAGAAGGATTGAACCAAGCCGCGGAAATTTCAAGCATGAATTTAAAGTTGTGACGGGGAAAGTGACTTGCTTGATTCATTCTTGTTCGATTCTGTTACGATAATTGTGCATTCTTCAGGGCTCTTATCGTAAAGATTATTTTGAGCTCCGTGAGCTAAAGTGATCTTGAAGAGAAAAATTGTAGAAGACACCAACCTGTTGAGCCAGAGCGGAGACGCCGAGGGTGACGAAGATGATGCACGCAAAAATTTTCCTGAAAGAGAATGAAATTTCAGCATTTACATAATTTTGGATGGGATCATTTATGAGTACAATTGAAAAGGTATTAAAATAGCTTCACTAACAAATCATCAGTAAGAAATTGAATTTGTGCCTTCTTCCATCTAATGTCAAACATTGTGTTTTTAAATGGATGTTTGATAAAGATTCCCCCTGATGTTAAGGCTTAAACTAGACACAAAGATTATATTTATGAGTACTGATACATCTCATGTTTGAAACTCGTAAGTATTTTGACAAAAAATCTGTGCAAATGTAACTTGCTATCTCAAAAGACCTTTCATTAGGTTATGAAATTGAATGGTGACTGAGATAGCAGAGTGCAAAATTGAGTGAGATAGTAAAGTGTAAAATTGAGTGGGATAGCAAAGTGCAAAATTGAGTGAGATAGCAGAATGCAAAATTGAGTGAGATAGCAGAGTTCAAAATTGAATGGATGTTAAGTATTGCGGAGACCCCGATTGCTCTTACATGTTTGGTCGATGGCTGGACGTGTACTGGAGAAGCAAAGTCAACTGCGGACAAAGTCGTCTCAGGGTGACTTTGAGCGGAGTGCTGGCATGTGCATATCAAACACGAGAATCTTTATTGCATGTTCGTAAAAAACAGCTCTTCCCTTGAAAATTTTGAGCTAGCAGTTGCTCGGCGATTTTTTTTACTTCAGAGCACCAGTGACTTTGCAGAACAAGTGATAAAAAATCCGAGTTATTTTTTTTTAATTTGTTCCTTTCAAGAGCTTACATAATAAGTGTTTACAAGACAAAAAATTTCATAGCTCAAAATCTTGATGTTAAAGTCTATTTCTAGTCTTGATGTTGAAGTTATTCACAAGACCAGTAACAGAACAAGAACTTCAATATATATTCGATGGTAATGGGACTTTCAATTTTCCCGAACAGAGGCTATAGAAATGAATTTTAAAGCAGTCAATATTTCATAATGTTGAATTAATTGAAAATTTGAATTTTACTCTGATCATTTTAAAGGTAAAATAGATTTTTAACCCGTTGTGTTTCTGAAGCTGTATCCCTTGCAGTGCGTATCACAGTCGCACTTCTCAACTTGGTGACAGCGTTCACGGTAGATGTCGCTGTGCATCCGAATGCATTGATATAGTTTAACGAGGTATTTCAGAGAAACTATTTCATCGGAAACAATAAATTTATTTTTTGAAAATAATTTTCGTTAGCTCCTTTAGAGAAATGAATACATTACATAAGACTAATTATTTTTACTTCACTTGAAAATGGTAAATAAAAGCCCCAAAAAAATGCAATGCGATTTTCAACTGGTGAGGCAGCTCATCTTGTAAAGAAGAACCAGACTAGATCCCAATCTTTACTTGTTTTTATTACCTGAGAAAAAGCTGTACTGTCTTTAACAAAGAACATATTACAGGTTGTCTCCAAGCCGGTCTGGCTACCAAAGTTGAAATGCTGGTGCATTGAAAATGCCGGTGGGGCTGATAGACTGAAAGTGAATAAAGAAAAAAAGCTCTGTAAGAAAGAGTGCTTCAAGTGTTTAATTAAGCTTAACAGGGCTAGCATCATTCGTTAAAAATTCTGAGTTTGCAATGGTACCCTACTAATATTGTCCAGTGAGCATAACATCGAAAAACGTGTTCTTGAGGTGGTGGTTATTTTGAATCAAAGTGTGGTGATAATTATATTAAACATAGAGTCAATAACTAAACAAAGGGACCAGCAGTAGTAGTGCAGTCACTTGATAATCACTGGTCCGAGAGTTAATTGGCCAAAAAATGCTCTAATAGATCATTGAGATTTACGTGTGGAGTAATGGAAAAATTTAATTCGCCGCAAGACATGACATTCTCGTTCATTTGTTACAGGACAATGGTGGTGTTTGAGAACAGAGGGAGGCTTGAGCTACATGGAGATTTAGGTCTCTTCCCAGTCTGCATGCATGTTTGCTGCCGCCTAAGGGATTTCAGCGATTAAATCGCTTAGGCGGCGAAAAATATGCATACAGGCGGCGAAAAAGTTGGACTGAATTTACGATGAAGGGGATTTGAGGGCGCTATACACGTGTAGGGAAGGTTCTACTAGCTTGAATCTATCTGATATATTTTGCTAGTTTATCTAAGATGTTTCACAAACATCTTAGGTGCCAAAGTTCACATTTCAATGAGTTTTTCATCCTTTTCTAATTTTGAATATCGAATGATGACAGAACTGGTATTTTATGGATTCGAGTAGGGCAGAAATAGTTAGATGAGCCTTGAAAGTTACTCCTCTCACTTTGAAATACTACCGCATTTTCAATATTGAAATTTGGAGCGAAAATTAGAAATGTATGTAGGAAATTTGAGAGCTTCATCGCCTTTTCTTGGCCGCGTTTGAGCGCTTGTTTAAACTTTAGTATTGGCTTGATTTCTTTGTGCAGAGTCTTTAGAATTCCGGCCAAAAAATATTGAAGCTGAAACCTGTAAAAAAATGGTCGAATTTAAGAGCCGTTAAATGTTTTTGTCTGAATTTCATCAAGGTAAAACCAACATTCTTTGGGCTGGCACACTATGTAAGCAATCCTAAATGTTCCTTTGTCCTGTACAGATTCTCAAAAGTCAGGACTGTGAACAGAAAACGTGATTCCTCATCGAAATTTTCAACCTTGTCCCTACAGTTATCTTTGAGCAGAAAATTGTCCAATTGTAGAGGATGAGACATTTTTGAAAGGCCTTTGCATTTTAAACCATTTTCTCTTGCTAAAAATAAACTGATTGTCTATTTCACAGTTATGATTATCAAAAGGATTTAAAACCTGTCATTAATAATTACTCTCAAATAATGTTTAATACTTTAACAATCACGCGTCTGCGTGTTTTGGCCGATGGTAAAATTAGTCTCGAAATTCTCCAGTCAGTGTGGAAAATTTAACCGAAAAGTTTTTAAAGCAATCTAGAATAAGACTTGACCTGTATGCGCAGTTATTTAGGGAGAGATATTTTTGTTATAAACATCACAGGAGAACAGCATTTAGCGCAGAGCCAAAATACGTAACCTTTATACTAAAATACGGTACAAAGAGAACACTTGTAACCAAGACGGAGCTCGGTTCCATTTATGAGGACGCCTCGAGCTGGTGGTCTCATCACGCAGTACAGAACCGGCCCGCAAAAAGCGTGGTCTGATTTGCAAACACACGTCAGTCGTGAGCAAATTTGGAATTTCCACCTGAGGATCCTTTTGTCCGTGTTTTGGAAGCTGGCCGGGCACGGCTGCGGACGTTTTGCATGAGTTGGCAAGGGAGCATGACTCGCGCTTTTTGACTGTCTGCAGCAGCAAACATTGTCTTAACTACACAAGAGATTTTTTTTATCGGGTTTGATTAGTGACGGTCTCCGGCTTTGCATTCTCAACTGGAAAGAGCCAGTTGCTAGGCTGAAAATTTCAGTCAATTTAATTTCCTTAGCTTCATGCACCACGGCTAAGACATGGACAAAATGAGTTCACTCGCATTAAAGGACTTGTTTTACTAAACTCAACTCTAATTGCAATCAAGCCATGCCTGTAGAATTCATACATTGTCACTAAAACTATTATTCATGAGCATCTCCCACCAATAATTTTGCGTAAACAGCCATGAAGACGATGTTTAAAACATTTTTCTTGCACGTGTCTCTCCTACGTAGTTAAAGATTTTATAAACTGAACATAGTAAATAAAGAGGATATTTAAAACTTTATTGAAACATGAAGAGGATATTTAAAACTTTATTAAAACATGAAGAGGATATTTGAAACGTTTTTATTGCACGTGTCTTTCCTACGTAGAGTTGAATTTTATACACTGTATGGTTAGTACCACAGCCATAATGACAGCAACAACAAGAAAAAAGTCACTTCAAGGAAATGAAATCTATTTCGGCACTCGAACCACATGAGAGACTCTCGTGTAGGTAGATTTTATGAAATTATTAGCCAATAACAGACCAAATAAGCGAGTTATTCGAAATGTAAGACGAGAAGACGCGTGAAGTGGGTTTGGACTCTTCAATGATTCCAAGATGTCACTCGAAATTTTTTTTTAAAAGGCATCTGCATTGCATCCACCATGGCTTACTTTTTATTGTTCTCTTTTTAACTTTTCATTGTCAGCTTGACCGTTCTGGACGTTTAATGCTTAATTCAGCATATTCAGTCATTGTGCTTAATTCAAAGAGTTTAGTCATTTCATGATCACTTCATTCAAGAAATTGTTGAAAGAAGCAATTGAATAGGTAAATTATATTATTCAAGGACGTTTACAGATGTAAATATGACTCTCCTTCAACACAATGGCAGGTGGATTGCAGCCTTGGTTCCCCATGCACATGACACGAAAATATTCCACTGCCGGTGACATTGCTTGTATAGACGGCGCCTCTGTCACAACTACACAGTGAAGGTCGACAGCTGTGTTGACAATTTAGTCTTTCTTTCCCAAAATCTTTCAATATAATTTCTTTTTATGAGCAATTTGATGAAGTGGGAAATATTTACAGGAAAAAGTTATTGCATGAGAGTTTACTCATTGACGAAATGGCTGATAGGACTGCCGTCAAGTCTAACTGACTGTCCCCACAACGCGTCACAATTATTGTAAGGTGGAGGCGCATTGCATGCTATTAAAAAAGGGTATGTGGTGTAAGAAGAACTACTAGATTTCAAATTGGCGCACCATTTGGTATGGACTTATGAGAGCGTGGAATCAATGCACAAGACACATAGAAGCAGCAAGTTTAGAAAGTAGTTCACGAAACAAATAAAAGTTGCAGAAGAAAGTAGGTGCTGAAAAACAGGACAGTAGTGAACCGGAGAAGATGGTCCGTTCAATCCATACATTCCTTTTGCGCCACCTTGTAGTTCAGTTGAATTTTAAAAATGCATACGAGTACCTTCTGCACTGGTAATTGGGTAATTGTAATTAAGCATTAAGTAGTGTCTTGGAATTAAATTTTGACTGCAAAATACAAATTTCATTTATGTATTTTCAAATTTTAAGAATATACTCAAACAAAAAAAGCTACAAAGCCGTAAGTATTCAAATTACTTTACCGCGATAACTTAGATAATTGAGGGCTTTAAAAAATTTCAATTTGTTTTAAAAAGTTTAATAATAATGATGAAATTTGCACTAACGATCTCCGAAGCTTAAAATTTTGATTTTCAGGGCTGCGAAACCATGAATATCTTTAAACATGAGAGGCGGTGTGCCCAGTTCGAACATGAGAGGCGGT
>JACJUY010000027.1:40955-71030 GCA_014220935.1 Platorchestia sp. MABIK
GGCTCTGGCAGGAAAACAAACAGTCTCGTAAGGAGATTCCAATCTATGATTTGCCGACTCTGATTTTCAAGAAAACAATTTTTCAGAAACAGTCCAAACTGTTGACGCATTCCCTTAAATGGTGTGGCCGAAAATTTAACTATTGAAATCTAGATAAGTGCTTATATACAACAAGCTTGTTTATTGCGAGCTCTGCAATTCTTCCTTAAAAAAGCGTTACTTTATATTGATTTTGATTTGCTTGGCAGTCATAACCGCCAAGTAAAAAAAAATTAAATGTGAACATGGGAAGGTATTGTACATTTTCTTTCTCTAAGCCATTAAGATTATCAGTAATTGTGACTTCTTGTTAGAACACTCTGTAGAATAAAAATTGAACCCAATCAATTGCATTCTTCTCGAAAATCGGCTTAAAACAAGGCACCTGAACTCACAGCAGAGTCGCTACCGGTTTTCTTGGAACCTACAAAGCTGGTTTTTCACAAAAAACGATCTGACATTCAAAGTAACAAAAAGTCATTTATTTAAGTTCAATCCGCATGTTGAACCAGACGTTAAAGGCTAACTCTTGTCATAGAAAAAATTTCAGTTTTGTATTTGAAGGAATTTTTATTTTTTACAGTCATAAAAACCTTAGTTATGTACAGGGAGATTTCTAAATATGGGTTCTAAAAGAATCTTTATGAGCTTCCACAATGTCGGCTTGATTTTTTATAAAAAACACTCATAAAATTCCGAGAACTACAATTTATATCTTTGTTACGTTTTGAACACAATATTACACGTCTCTGAGCCCAGACAAGTCAGCACGATCTCTCAGGCTGTCCATTTTGGGGTTGGTGAGACCTGGTCAAATTACCTGGATTTATGTCTCGATGAATGCCTTGAGTTAATGTTTCCCTTTTTAGATACCTAAAGCTCAAAAGTCTACAAAGTCTTTAAAAAATATACAAATCTACACCAATTTATGGCGTTCATCAAGCTAGAAATCCAATGAATTGGACTAGATCTCTCCTACGCCGTAACGAACAGCTTGTGTAAATCACACAGGTTCTTGTCTGTACTCAGGAGAGCAGCTCATATCGAATGTTGTATTCAAAAAGTAATCAAAATAAAACTAAAATTCCTCAAAATTTCATAACAGCTTTGTTTTCTAAAATCCCACCGTTATTTTGGAAGTCGTGAAAAATTCATTTAGGAATCACATTTGGAAAACACCATGTAGAACGATTACTATACCCTTCATGTGAGGGTAAACTATTATTCTTTTTTATTACGATTACATGAGTTCAAATATTTGTTATAAGCGATACACACGCCACACTGCATCTAACTCTTGAGAGCATTTAAATTTTTTTTCATAGAAGAGCAGGCGGACGTGCGGCTGCATGCATGAATTTTTACAGAACCATCTCGACAAAATATTGTGCCAGACTCTTAAAAACCTGCCTAGATCTATCTTGCTTTGATTTTCCAAAAAACCTGTATTCGTTCGTCTGAACTGTTCAGCAGCATCCCTGATCTTGTTGAGAATCTTTATGGGTGGCTTGTCAGGTGTGTATGATTTCACAAAAGCACTAGGTGTGTTTGACTATACAAATGCACGACAATTGTGGTAGGCTTTTCTTCACGGAATGTGTGTGATGATTAATATCTTCACAATATGATGCTTGAAAATGTAAATCAAATGTGTCTTTCTGAAGTTGAAATGGCTGGTGGTGCGCTTGAAGAGTTTACTTTGGAGTGATCGTTAAGGGCGTTTCCTGCTATAATCAGTGTCTCACGAGTTGTCCAGGGATGACTTTGCTGCATATGCCTCAGCAGTCGAGTAATGTTGAAGTTTCTCATTCGCACAGCGGTTGATGCGTCCAGTAGATATTTCAGATCCTGCGATACCTGCTTTCAACGTATCGCTACACAGTAAAAATCTTTGTTTAGTCGATGAACAAGGCAGCTTGTGACAGCAATTTCATAGCCAAAAATTGTTTTGTTTCATTTACGAAGGATGCAGCCACTGATCTAAAAGGTCATTATTGCAAGCGCCTCGATTGTTTACTAACATTTTATATGGATCCGGTGTCGTGTCAAGAGATGTTTGTCTCCCGTGCTAACTTTCATTTACACGAAAATCTCGAATGCAGGACTTGCATATATCCACACAAAAACATAACTAGCATAACAGGCTGCAAGAGTGTGTTGTAAAAGACAACATCAATGTTAACTCACAATACAATAATCAATACAATGAAGTTATAGAAATTATGACAGAAGTTTATCAAGATTCGGCCCCATATGACTTACAACATGAAAATCGTAATTTATGATTGTTTCCTTGGCCAACTCTTCAAGGTCTCGACATATTCCTTCGATCAAATATTGAAGTTACTTAATATGCTCTGTTCTTACAATCAGTAGCATAAGTTATTAAAATGTGGAAGAAAGAACCGTAGACTTTTAGACATCAATTGCCAGAACTTGAAATACCGGAAAAACACATTTTAGATGATACGGTACACAATGATTACATTTGATAAGCAGATGATTTCACACTCATCATGATGCACTTCCTCAGATGCACATTCGATTTAGTCTATTTCAACATCAGTTCTCTATGTGATCCCTGGATGCCGGTGTGAAGAATCGCCGAAACTCGCAAGGATAACACTTTAGGGAATGAATTTTCAAGACCATTGCGTGTGTCCTTTTAAATATCAGATGATCTTAGTTATAGCCTCTATTTGTATATATATTTTCATGTAAAACATATAATTGGAAGGATAGCATGTAGAATATATTTAGGTAAATATTTAGTTTTTAGTATATATAGTTGTATTTCCACGTAAATTTAAACTTATATAAATATATGTATAAGTATCTATGCATATAACCCTTACAAGAGAGTACAACTGTTAAGGTACTGCCCATGTTACAACTTTATGGGTTGCCTCGATGTTACCACTGTGTAGGTTACCTCCATACATCCTATATATGTGTTGCGATCACGCAACCTCTAGCAGGGTTACAATCACTATTAGAGTTTTTAATAAAACATTTCTAAGTAAGCGTTACCATTATATTACCACTGCAAAGAATTGCTTCACTTTATCTCCGTTTCCGTTTCTCCGTTTCCAAAGGTCTCCGTTTCCCTGCGACCTTTGCTTCACTTCTCGTTTTCTCGCTTACCGTCTGCTCTGCTGCAGGGTTACCGGTGCGCTTTGCAAATGACTTTTTCTCACATCAATTTAACAAGATGTTTCTATCAAGCATTCGCGAATCTTATTTCACATCAATCCTTATTGACTGCAGATAACGTTTCTTCGAATCCCATTGAGGTTTGCGCTTGAATGTCAGGATTTAATCCTTTTCTTTTTGTTTGTTTTTACTTTTTTGACTTTTTAGCTATCACCAGTGGTCCACTTTCTACTTAAATCCTGACGAAATTGGCTCTCTTGTCTCAACTTCTTTCTCATTCCCTCTGGTCTTCTTCATCTCTTTTGCGTAGTTTTGTGGTCCTTCACCAGTTACGATATAAAATGTTTCGTTTACTACCAGAGCAACGTTTGCACAAGGATCACTCTTCAGCTAATTATCGATCAAATTAGAGGCTTCGTACAGCGCAACTAAGTCGAAGTTTGCATTAGAAGCTGCGAAACAAAGAAAAATTGAAAAGAAGGAAAAAAGGATGACGTAGTGACAGACCCAGATAACAAATTTTTAAGTAGTGGTAGTAAAAATCTGTGATGCCGCAGCAGTATCATGCATGCATTCATCTAGACCAGGGGTTCCCAACATGGGGTGCGCACCCCCTTGGGGTGCGAGACGATATTCCAGGGGGTGCGAGAAAAGTCCAGGTAAACAATAGGATATTGGCTATGTGTGGGCAATGTTATTTCTGGGGGTGCAAGGTTCGAATGAAATTTCTCTAGAGGTGCGGGCCGAAAAAACCCTGGTGTAGATCTCGAGCATTAATATTCATTGAAGAAGGAAGGTTTCAGAGTTGTTGAGGCAGAACGCTAACGCTTGTCACTGATGATCTCAAAGTGTGTTTGGCCCCCAAACCAGAGAGCATCAACTTTACTACACAATTAACATGAGAGAAACGAATGCTCTGGGGGCCAAATCAAGCCGCGTGGACCAATGATAGGCTAAAAATTCGTTACTTATATTTCAATCGACCTCTTAGTTACCTTCATAGTCAAAACCTCCTTGTGGTAGGATTAGCTTCGACAGTCTTGTACCCTATTCCATCAGTATGTTTTTTTGACGTGATAAGGAAAAAGAAGGCTATCGTTTTCATTTTATTTTCTAACCTTCGCCAAACAATGACGTGCATTTAGATCTGATATCCACGAATAGGCAGGATACGAATCAGAGCGAATCTCTCATTTCCTCTAATTAGATGAAGCCAACACTCAATTTCCTACAAATGTATAGCACGTAAGATTTTAGACACTCTGTAATCCATTATTTGGCATATGAGGATTTTTTTTGAATGTGAATAAAGCTTCTTCGATTTCTGTAACCTTTTCACACATACAAAACTTTCCTATAACTGGAATTTTAAAGTTATTTACAATACTTTCCAAACTTTGCTAGAATTCTTTTGTATTCATTTTCTGAGAAATTAAGTTCCATTTTGAATTTTGTCCATCTGACTTCAATCCATTTCTTGGCTTTCGTGAAAAAGACCTTGCAAAATTCGAACAAAAGATCATGGAAATCTTCCATTAATTGGTTTTTGGTTTTGTTCTGCTCCAACCTAGAGGTTTGGCCTCAACATTTTAAACTCATCGGGGAATTACTGAATATTTGTAGGATCAATAAATTACAAGGCACGTAATAATTCAAACTGTTTATTGAAACATTGATGGTATGAAAGAACAACAAAGTAAAAGGCTTGTCCCAAAGCAAATGAAAAATCAAAATTTATCATTAAATAGGTGTTTCGTCAGCAGTGATCATTAATGACATCGTTATTTTTTTCACTGGAACATCAACCAATTGTAGATAGGAATTGATTCATGTAGGGACGAATCAGAGCTGAGCTACCAGGCATGTAACCACAAGAGGCGTTACTAGTTCGCCAGCCCAGCTACGATGTGCAGAACTCTGGGCAGCGCCTGGTCCCAGAGTTCAGGGTATTTGTCCCTGTAGTTCTTCACGAAGTAGTAAATGACTTCATTGAGGCGGCTCTGCTCATCGGGCGAACAGTCCTCACATTGGCCCTTGTTCTTCAACGACGTGATTTGACCTGAAAAAATGAGTCACCAAGTTTGAGTCACATAAATAAACTTCCTTCACTATGTTCTGAAGCCAAGTCTAATGCAAGCACCATGTGTCAAATTTCCGTCCGTTACCTGATTGCCCCGCGAAAACATTGAATTCACTTTCGTTTTTAGGCTGGAAATGGAAGTAATGAAAGGTGAGATTAAAGTGCTGTAAGGATGAATTCACATTCGGTTCATTAATATTGAATGATTTCATTAAACAGTCTGATATTTCACTTTCCAATATGATTGTAGATTCACCAGTACCTTTTCAATAGTTTTTTTTATGGAGGTCATATTACTTTGAGAGACAAGTCATTTTAAAAACAAACGTCTCTGATTATTTGTGTACAAATTATATTCTTGGAAATGTTTTTCCTCACCTAAATCAGTCCAAGAGTTGTCACGACTTGACACAAAATTCAGAAGAATTTTCTATA
The DNA here is from genome assembly GCA_014220935.1 of Platorchestia sp. MABIK. Classification (NCBI taxonomy): domain Eukaryota; kingdom Metazoa; phylum Arthropoda; class Malacostraca; order Amphipoda; family Talitridae; genus Platorchestia; species Platorchestia sp. MABIK. The sequence goes on from JACJUY010000027.1 coordinate 46,663, forward strand.
AACGGACGATTTTTTGCGAGACTAAATTCTAAATTGTTTGTATGTAGAACTAGCAAAATTAAATTACATAAATTTCAACTTTACAATTAATCTTTAATATTCAAAGGGGCCATTTTCCACTATACAAATTTGAGCTCTCAACATTTTCGTACGGAAATTCAGCCCTAGGATTCGTGCATGACTAAAAACTTTACGACTGATCGCAATCGTTCTGAAGTTACAGTACGAGGAATCGTGCGCGGATCACTCCGTGGCGCTAGAGTGATCTTTTTAGTTTCAAACGCTAACTTCTAGAGCTTTTGAGTTTGAGAAGTCACTATGGGCCATTGCAAAAAAGATATTAATTTGCTTAAAAATTGTCGGTCAGTTTGATCGTTTCTCTTTCATTCGAAGGCATCATTCTAAAATGCATGAATTTTATCCCCTATATTTACGACTTTTTTATGATGTGAATTTTCTTCAGTTAAAGTCATTCTTTCAAAAAACGAAAAATTCGATTGATGTAATTTTCAGCACAACTCTTCTTCATCGAATGACACTAAAATAGCATTGACAGCATTATGCTTCCCCTCCTCGAGAAATTGAAAATTTACTAATTTATTCTTCGAAAAATGAAAAATTTCTGAACCCCTTTTTAAGAACGTTTTCTACGAATATTTCGTTCACTTTGGCATAAACTGGAAAATCTATACAAGTCATAGTATTTCTCATCCCCTATCTCAAAGATGGACTGGATTTGAAAACAATCTTTTATGAAAACTTTTTACATGAAAGATGTAGCCCCGGTAAATTTCTCAAGAACTATGATCAGTAAAAAGTGCCTCGTAGGAGTCTTCAAAATGAGCAACAGAACCTGGACCTACGAACTGCAGTTCTCACACTCAAAGTTGGAATACAGCGGTGGTCACGCACGAATAAATATGTGACGCATCGCTCTTCACACTCCAACTTGCAAAACCATTTGTTACATTCCAACTTACACTTCAAGATTTATTCCACTCTAACTTGCAAAGTTGCAATACAGCATTTGTCACACTTCAACTCTTACAATACAACAAATGTCACTCTCCAGCCTGCAATTCAGCAAATGCCACACTCCAACTTGCACTTACGAACGAGGTTGCGGCCAGTTTCAGAATTGCAACCGCGGGGTTGCACGAGACAATTCGTAAACGTTGTCACTGAAACAGCGTTGCCGAAGAACCTGTCCATCTGAGCCTGGGAGAGCTGGGACAGGCGCGTTCCAGGGGGGAGTAAGTTGAAGTCCCCTGCGGAGCCCGACGCCGCTTGGTTCTGAGTACCGATGAAGTTCATTTGCAATATTTCAGGTAATCGTACTCTTAGTAAAATGTAGGGAAAATAAGTGCAGTAATGAAAGAGGGGACAGTTATAGAAATTTATCAAACATCATTATTCTTCTGAAAAGTTGGGAAGACAGACCTTCAAGGTAATTTTTTTTAATATTTAAAGAATAGACACAAAACTTCCTGCAACGAGGTAATTTGTTTTTCAGAGCGAAGTTGTTTCACGAAAATATTTTGTTTTTTGAAATTAAATAAGATGTAGGTAGAGTATTATAGAACACCAAACGCCAGAGTACATAAATATGCAAACTATTAGCTCGTAAATACAAAAATTTGCCCAAAAACTGCTCACAAGCTAGGCTACAAAAACACTGTTTCTAAAAAGCGGTGAATAAACGGAACCTACTCATGGTAAAGCTGTAAATAAAGTTGTTATCCAAAATTGATCGTCAAAAAAACTCACGCAAATAAGTCCGCTTGCTGAAAAAGCACACAAACAACGCTTTCTACTAACAACTTGGTTAAAAAGAATTCTGTATCCTAATAGAAAGAAATTTATCTTAGTCGTAATTACGAATACGTTATAAAGGTGAATGAAAATTTTATGTACGAGCTTCATTTTTAAAACTTGTAATTTTATTCTAAAACCTTGTAGCAAAAATTTAAAGCTTGTACTGAACGTATTGCGAAGTACACTCTCAAAGTAATTTATAAATGATTTTATTCATGTCGTACAGTTCAACAATTGCATTTTCAGGTCACGATTGTTTTAATAGTCAGTTTTGATCAATTTCTATGTAAAAAGAACTCTAAACTCTTTGATTACCTTCTTTTAGGTTCAAATCCCTTATTTCACTTATAGAAGTTTTGCTGTCTTTTTAACAGAAAAGACCACTAAAAATCTCCCTCATTGAATGTGTACTATCTCGTGGCGTTTATAGGAAGGTTTCTAAAATTAATGTTTGAACTTAGGGTGAAATTGTTTTGTTATATATTCCCTCAAATTCACATTCCTTTAATTTCTCATTGCCATCAATTATTTTGAAAAAAGTTAGCCACGGCTAGAAAAGTGTCAGTCAGATATTTTTACGATGTCTTTTTTGTCACATCCTCTTGCTGAGCATAACCGATCATTTGTAGTTGTGATTAATAATATTTTCAGCATAACCAGTAATCTATTCAGTTGTACTGAAAATTTAATCAAAATACAAGAAACAAACTGCTGAAAAAAATGCGAACTGAGAACTTACAGTAGCATGAGTTACTTTAAAAATTAAAAATTCCCAGTACAAAAATTACTTTGCAAAATAACACCACTACAATTTGATCCACATTTTGAGCACACTGAAAATACAAATTTTATGAATTATCCGCATCAAATGTGCATTTTTAGCATTAAAACTAATCATTTTAATTCTCTATCAAGTTAGTTGTAGCATAATGTAAAAATATCAAAAAAAGTAGCTTACATTTCCTAATACAGCTGTTGACAGAAAGATCTCATGACGAGTAAGTTAGTTTCCAAGTGAGCATCAATTTGATAGCCTGAACCTTAAGTTCAATAGACAGCACAGTCCGAAATTCAGCCTGGACCGAATCTGACTCACAACTCCCAGGGGGTATGCTTGCAAACTCAATACAGTTACAGTATCTACTGCAAGGACACGATGTACGAAAGACATCTAAAATGTAAAACCTAGGTTTAATGTCTAAGCATTTTTTCCTTGTTGGGCATGCTCTTGACGAAGTATGGAATGTGCTTAATATACCACCAGAATACGGAAAGTTTAGCTTGCAAATTTTCACAGCGACGGCCAGAATATTTACAAAAGATTTTGCTGCGAATGAAACAAAAAATTTATATGATATTAAGAGCATTATGCACAAAAATAAGAATTCGTAAAATTTTAAACAACTCGCTTGAACTTCTAAAGAACAAATTAAGGAAAATCTTTGCGGAAAAACAAGTCTGACCTGAGGCGACGAGCCAGGCAAGCTCCTTTGTGGGTTGCCTGCTGCCAGGGCGGCCACAAGCAGAACAAGAGACGTGGTCTGGAAGATACCAAACCTGCAACACAGGGCGTGTCAACATCAATTTACGATTTTATCAGCGTTAGTCACTTCGTATTAACCGTAGTTTGTTATTAATATATTCTTTTACCTATATATCCTTTACGTCACAGTAAAGAACAAGGAAATTTTCTTTTCTGTCTAATTAATTCAAAATAATTGGTGCAAAAAGATACGTTCGAAATACATACAAGCTCAAAAGATGTGGCTAAGAATTCGGAACTCACATGTTGCTGGTTACGCAGTGAACAAGTAAATGCAGCTTGCAACTACTCGGTCTAAACTATATATGACTAAACCTGTCTGTGAACAGGTATAACTTCTCAAAAAGTGTCCTTGTATATTCAAGTTTCGATGTCGTTCAAATAGACGAATAATTGATTCGCAAGATGAAGAATCCGTATACCTTCTTGAGAAATGGATACTACTCTGCTTTTACTTATAAAAATAATTTATGAAAATGCTTCATCACGAATAAATTTATGATGTAGGTATTGAATTGTATAGCAAGACTGAGCGTCTTACTTTCAGAGATAAAAATTTTCTCCTCACTTGAAAACTTTTGTAACTCTTATAAGAAGAGTTTTTTAACTCAGCGTCTCCTTGACGGAAACACAAACACAAGTCCAAGTTCAGTGTTTCATTTCCATTGATTTTCCCATTTACACTTTGGAATAATAGAATATTTTTGACTATGGAGCACTAATGTTGAAAGATATTATTGAATATTTAAAAAATACTCATAAATTCTTCCGTTGAGGAAATAGCTGAATTTACGCCGTCTCTTTTGAAAACACCTAGAAGAAGATTGTCTGACAAATCAGATGCAGTCAATTTATTCTCATTTGAGGTAGAACTCACTGAGCTTTCTTTGGTATTGTCGTTTAGTACTCATTTAAAATAAATTTGCTTGTGTGGATTTCTAGAGGAGTAGACGGATTCGTTAGCGCACATAACCACTAAATATTTACTTCGCCAAAATCTCGAATATTTCACCAATATCCGCTTAAATATGACTTTCGTATTAACTGTTTGATAGAAGCAGCCAAGGTTGCAAACTTGGAGCGGGTAATTATTAGGATTTCCGCACAGCAACATTTACCAGGAAACATATACATATATCTTCTTTCTTTCAATAAAAATTGTTGTTTCAAACTTTAATTTTCTGAGCAAAAACAAACGTGTGTATATTTATGTTTCCAGATACACATAAAACGTGTGTATTTATGTTTATGCTAATCTTGTTTTCGTTGTTTTCTGGCATATGACGATGTTAAAGTATCCATTTTCTTGGCACATCATCGTTTATTGTCAGACGAAGTTCATCGGTATAAGTTTACGGCTTCCAATTATGGATTTGCATGTTCTTTAGTGAGCGCAGATCTCAAATCCTAAAATCTATGATTGCAAAAAATATCAACTTTAAAATGACTTAGTTAAATATCTTATTGTGTACACAACTTCATTGATGCGAAACCATCACTGAAATCACCTAGGTTGAAAACTTTGCATCCCTATCTTTGCAGAGCAGATTCTACGATCTCTATCTTCATCAAGGTGAGTTCCGTTTTAAACAATTAGCTTATGCAAAATGCCTACATCTGTCTATCTTCTGGTCATGGTGTGTGATAACAGTTTTTATAACTGCAATTGACCAGTTGAACGTTCTCCCTTTTCATCTTAGTTACCTTTTTGTCATCGGAGGAATGAAAAATTTGTTCCAAATCATAAATTATGCTGCTTAGTCAATCTTACGCTGCATAATATACAGATTGCTATTTCAATTCAAAGAAATAGAACATTGAGAAAGTATTTCCGATGATCGTCAACGCCGACTACTTCTTCACCGTCAGAATACACTGGGAATATCTGTAGTCATGACGGAACAGGAACACGACAGTGATTTATGTGATTTATGAAGAAACATTTCCACGAAAGGAACGAAAGCAAAACGCACAAACATAATGCTACAACTCATTGAAAAAGTGACGGAGGCACGATGAGACAAAAAAAGAACCACAAGTGAAGATGCAGCAGTGTGATGAAAGGAAATAATAAGCACACAGTTTACGCAGGATATGTGTGACCAGCTTATTGAGGAATACAAAATTTTAAAAATTGTCCTCATTTTACACTTCATGTACGGATGAACAATTCGTTCATTCCGGTATGCGCCGAACTTGGACATGCTGACATCAAATAACCTTGTCTACTTTGATGTCTCTTTATGAATAATTCGAAACTTATTTCTTTTGGTAGATAGACTATAATTCCGTAACTGTATCGTTATAGTAGAAAAACATCGAATCTTTTTTTTCAGGGCTTATGTAACTAACAATTCGCTGCCGCAGCGTCCAGGTCTTATCGAAAATAATATTACAGATACTACAGAAAATCGAACTTTAGGTGCATAAAATGTCGACAGTGTGCAATTTACACACCGAAAATCAGGGTCAAATAATTATGGTCACTCCCTGATTATTTATTTTTCAAGAACCCTCCCTCATTTTCAATTGAAAACGCTTGCAAAACAATAGACAGTTTTTTAGCAACGCGAAGATTTTCGAAACATTTTTGCATCTTTTTTTCCATTTCAAGCACCTTGCTTTAGTTTTTTTTACATTGCTTTGAGTTTAGAGAACGGTCACCTAGTTAATAATATCGGACAGCTATATCTTCTTCTTAAAACACTCCAGGAGACTGACATGAACAGCTCTTTCATGTTTGGTGCAGTGCTTAGCCAAATCTGATCAATGCGTTAGCAACTTTCCATCTGAAATGACCTAATTGCATTACACCTTTCCGTTCCTAATTGCATTACACCTGAAGTTTAGATTTCTCGGCATGTTCTGCAGATGCATCAGATCAATCATGTGGAGAATAAAGCTACGGTTATATTTATTTGATTTACTTTAGATTATGTACAAAAATTTGATCCGCAGTGTCCACTCCACTTATATCTTTGGTTGACTGCCCAACAATAATAAAGAGCTTTTGTTCAATCATTTCTCACCTTCACAGTGTTTCAACGGGCTGAGCCTTCGCAGTCGTAGAAACTCCTTCCATAATTTCATCGTCATAGCATTAGCCATGGAACATTTAAATTTTCTTTATTGCATTATTGGGTTACCTTTATTATGTCCATCGTTATTTTTTCCAGTCGCTTTCCTCCCCGCTTTTTTATGTAGTGTCAAAGAAGGTATACAGGTTATTTTTAAAATTTGTCGAGTAGGGTGGACATCATGGAAGATAGTAGATAATTTTTCTGAGCTCTGTTATATCTAGAATTGGATTCTCAAGACCTATACTGAATTCTGTGCACGATCTTTTCTATCACACCGATAGGAAAAATGGTATATACGAGACACTGAATAGTTGGGCTTATTTAGCGCATGTCATAGTCTTTAAATTGTAGAATTTTCAAATTCTACAGGTGTAAAATTATGTAAGCACAAATGGCGGTAACATTTTTCATTAAAGCATTCAGAATCATGCATCTGTAGTTGTATGATTGTTTTCAGAAAAGTAATAATATATTATTGCAATTGATGAAAGCTGATACGATACATGTCACAAAGCAATTGAAAGAGACGCTCGATTAGCCCTGATGGTAATAATGAGGACTTTTCTCACGAGTCCATTTGTGGGTAGGTGACGGGAATACGGAGTGGCTGATCGCATCGTTAATTCGAATTTTTATTAAGCGTAGAGACGAGATTAATTTTCTCATCCTCCGATCTTGTATGAAAATTTACACAGCATTGCAATGCTCGAGTCAAACATGCTCACTCTCACCGACACAATTCAACATCGAAAAGAATACTGAATCCTCGCCAGAACGGCTATGACCTTAGATGGAACTCCTTGCCTGTTAGCATCAAAGCAACCTCTTTCGTAATGCCATGCTTCCCCTCGGGATGGTCTTTCCCTCATATTCAAACCCTCTATATGTGACAAAAGAGACGCATCATGAATGGTTATGGAAAGTTAATTGGTAGAAAGACCGACTATTCTGATTTAGTAATGAGGAACCAAATAATGTTTTCAATCTCTACAAAATGACAAAAATTATAGGTGGTTAAAAATACGAAAACATAGAAGTACATTCTTCGAAGTGATGTGGTAATCCTCGGTGACGGAGAATCCTGAACGAGGTGCGCAGTTGAGTGGGGTAGAGGTGATGGGGTCGTACGGGATGGCGTTCCACAGACGTCGACGTACACAGGACAGGCGAAAACTGGACGACGTTCTTTGTGTTCGACGTGAAAGATCATCCGAAGGATTTTAAATGGTTGCACAGATGCTTAGTCGTTTTGACGAGATCACATCCCTTGTAAATCATTTACATCTTTTCGAGATGCAAAATAAAATCCGTTAGCCAGGTGCACTCATTTCTAGTAAAGTTACAATGTTTGCGAATGCCGTAAAGGGATTGCGTGAAAAACTACAAATATACACCGTCATTTAATGTAAGTTTTGCATGGTGCTGTTGAATAGATTACCTTGAATATTACGCAGGCAAGGACAAATTCAATACGTCATTAATTGGGCTTCGTGAAATACATAATAATTATTCTTCTACTGATTATTTACTGCCATAGTTCAGCCATACTCGCATCGTTATACATTTTACGCATTCATTATTGTTCAGAAATTTGTGCCATTCATGAGTGAGCTTCATTTCTGCTACCTTCTCAAAGCAGAAGAGATATCAAACCTAAGATAATCAGTACATTAACTTAATTACACGGATGCGTCCTCATGAACTCGATTTCAAAGGATTGTGATTTTACCTACATTTATTCTTAGCATTAAAGGATATTACAAAAAATGTTTTCTGAATCTGGATTCGTGTTAAGTTACGTCTATTTCAGAATATTTCGCTCAAAATGTTTCGTGTGCGGAAATATTCAAGCCCTAGATTGTTTTTATTTTTAATCTTTAAGATTGTGTTTTGTGAGCGTTGTGGAAATTACGAGCGAGCTGCTTCCAACCATAATCCCAAGGAAGTTATTTCTCTTATTTCCTTTCATTTTCTTTGTCTCTGGCCTTGGTTTTTTGAAACAAATTTTGCATTTTTTCATTTTTACGCACGCTTTAAGAGATTTTAAGCTCTGCAAAAACTGGCTCGTAAAAGGATCACAGCAGTCATTATATAGGGTTATCTGCTGAGCAAGTTTTTCTTCCATGTGGTTGAAAAATCGCTGAACTATCGATGCAATTGATGTACTCATACAACACAACTAAGTTTGGAGTTTACAGGAAGAAACTAGTTTGTCAGAAAAAGATTGAACTAGAATTGAAATATGACCACAGATCAGAAATATGTAAATACATTCATTGTAACTTTATTCATTGGCCTTTAGCGGTTCTATACATTCATTTAGATTTTATTTATTAGCCTTCAGCGGTTTTATACACTCATCTTGATTTTATACATTAGCATTTAGCGGTTTTACGCATTCCTTTATATTTTATTCATCCGCATTTAGCGGCTCTATACATTCATCTAGATTTATTTATTGGCATTTAGCGCTTCTATGCATTCCTCTAGATTTTATTCAATTAGCATTTAGCGGTTCTATACATTCATCTAGATTTTATTCATCAGCATTTAGAGGTGTCTTACGTTCATCTAGATTTTATTGATTAGCATTTAGCGGTGCCACACATTCATCTAGATTTCAGACTAATCTAGGTATTCGAAACAGAAGGCATTAGAGCAGTAGGGCAGGACGCTAAGGCTGTTATGGGTGATCTTGAAACATGTTTGGCCTCCAAGTCACAGAACATTGCACGATTCGCTTAAGTGATGTGAATGCGAGCGAGTTCGAATCATGCTGTATGTGATCTCTGAGGGGATATAAATAAGCCAATTGTATTCCAGTAAATCATTTTGCTATCTACATTCATAAAAAAATTGAATTAGCGTCTTATGATTTATTTCTTGGTGCGTATTGTCTCTGATGAGATGAGAAAAAGAAGGCAAGTATTCAGGTTTTTTCACTCAGCCTTCGTTTAACAATGACGTGAGTCCTAGTTGAGTATTTCTTTTTCGCCAAATTATACACCTGGTTAACTCTCATATTTTAGGCCCTGTTTTGAGGCTTGGGTTAGCCACGCATGAAGGACGTGACACAGCCTCCTCAATGAAAATCTAATAAATCTTAGAAGCCTTAAATAAATATGCACACTCACCACAGAAACGAAAACCTTCAAAACAAAACGGTTAAGGGCATCAACCACGGTTAAGTGAATGCCATGAACTTGTGTGCGAAGCGACTTCGTGTTACTTCGCTAGATCACCTTTTTGGCTTCTTCTGAGATTGATAACCAAGAATTTCCAGGATATGACCCGTGCATCTTTCAAGATGACATATTCTCGATAAAATACTATGGCAATCAATATTCGTTTCGTGCCATAATTGCATTATTACACAATTTGCTCAACTAATTCGGGAGTGTGCCACCGAATAATTATTCGTTGACCGCGAATTATTTGCACGTCGAACTGAACAAAGAAATAATATTAACTGCTTCTACTCGTCAGAATTTTATTCGGTGTTTAACAGTCACTCAAGTGATCTACTCTTCACTGCAATCCATGAAGTTCGTCTTCTGAAAACATCGACACCTTGACGCCGAGTTTCATCATTTCTGAGTTTACCATTGCCCTGAGTCGAGGGTTCGTTCACGTTTTTTAAGGTAGTTCCCCTTTGTAGTATAAACAAGTGTAACTTTCGCGACGATCCTTCCTCCCATCTATCAACTTCATAGTGACTGCTTTTTACACCGAGTTTATATATTGGAGCTCATTTCGTTTAACGATTGTTCCTTATTTTGTGGCAATGTATCCTCCAGCATTTATTTTTTTTCATGATTCCTTGTTCATTTCGTTGTGTTTTGCCGCAGCTAAATCGCAGAAGACGAACCATAGGTCACAAACATTTATACGAAAATATTGTAGGCATCATGCAATCGATTTCCCGGGAAAACTTCTTCAATTTTTTAACTTCCTTCAAGGTTCATAATTTGCCGACTCCTGTGATCTTTGAGCTTTTTCACAATCCGAGCAATACCTTTTCAGAGAACTTCAGTTTTCCGTTGTGAATAGGTAACATAAATTTTACTCATGTCCGTTTGTTCCTAAACCATTCGAGGAAGACCTTGAAAAATTTGATCAAGTGCTGATGGAAATCTTATTTCAAGCTACTTTGAGTTTCATGATTCTCATAGAACAATCCGACAACCTCAAATTTTGGAGCCATGGAAAAACTGCTTAATTTAGTTTTGAGGTGAATAAATTACAAGACCAGACGTAATTCAAAATGTATACTTAATCATTAATTGTATAAAAAACTAACAACGTAATAGGCGTGTTCCTAAGGAAATCAAAAACCTAAATTCGCCAATCATTATTTGTTTAACTGTGATCACTAATGGCATTATGGTCTTCGACACAGGAATGATGACCAAATCTTACTAGGAACTAATACTTGTTGGGAAGAGTCAAAGCTGAGCTGCGAGCCCTGTCCGCAACTTGCCTTACTGGTTCGCCAGCCCAGCCACGATGTGCAGAACTCTGGGCAGCGCCTGGTCCCAGAGTTCAGGGTATTTGTCCCTGTAGTTCTTCACGAAGTAGTAAATGACTTCATTGAGGCGGCTCTGCTCCTCAGGTGAACAGTCCTCACATTGGCCCTTGTTTTTCAGCGATGTAACTTGACCTGAAAAAAAACAAAGAAATTAGTCTCAATTTATGTAAATACATTTTGCGCTTCGATACTCTGGTGCCATAAATACACGAGTCATTCGAAGTGAAATTACCCTAAGTTGCCAAGTACAAATATAAACTTCAAGTGCTTTTCGAGGCGAAAAATATAATGAAATGTGTGATCTTCGAAATTGAAAATCAAACGAAAAAACTCAGATTCAGGTCATCATTTCTAAAAGATCCCTTCGAAAACTGTCAAATTTCTCACTGTCCAGCAAAAGTATTGACAACTAACTCAAAGTCAATCAAATACCTCATCCAAGTAAAGTTAATTGGCGTGACAGCTTATCTCACCACCAAACATCTTTGATATTTGCACATGAATGATATTTTAGGGAATTTTTCTATCACGCCTAAATTGGTCACAGAACCTACACCAGCATAGGAAGCGTTCTTTTAGCCCGGCACGCACCACCTTGACGTCAGGAGCTTTATTTTATGGAGCTTGATGACAGCCGTAAGCGAATGAGACACTGGTAAAAACTGTCCCTTCTGGTCACTAAATGGGAGCCGTCAGGCCCCAAAAAAGTGGTGAACACGACGGCTTCCATCGCTCGCTCCTTTAAAAAATTCTTCATCCTGACGCAGAGTTGAGATCGAAATACAGGGAACGTTCAATGTATGAATTGAGTAAGTGCGAAAAATTCTAGAGAGGTGAATAATATTGTGATTCGAATAATACGCCTATAATCGCAAAAACATGATTTGTAATAAAATAATCAACCATTAAAAGCTTTACACTTCTGAGAAGAAACTTTTTAAAATAATTTCATGGCAGATGTGTAATTCATAAACTTGGAATTAGACTGTCAAAATAAATTGAAAAGAAGGAAGAATCGTGAGGTACGAGATTAAAATGAGCAAATTCTTCTGTTAAAATAATGAAAGATGCTAGCGGTTCGCGTTGAAGCAAATTAAGCCGTCATCAACATTTAGTGTCACAAAAATGAATTCATTCACAAAATATCTCGGATTTATTTGTACTCTATCGTCTCACACCTTCGACGAATTTAAAAGCGATGTTTTTGTTGCCTGTTTGCACGTTCGTGCATTGATTGCATGGATTTTGTTACCTGCAATTTTTCTTACACTGCAGTTGATGGGTGCTATCTAGATCTTTATTTACGATGCACAAACATGCCGAAGGAGCCTTCATGCCTTCACGCCTTCATCAGGAGCCTTCATGCCAAAAGGAGCCGTAGCGAGGGTTTTCTGGGATTCGGCCCGACTTAAGTCAAGTTGTTTTTAGCCCTCATTTTCCGCGCTTAATTCGTGCCGAATAACATGTAGAGCAAGATCTGATGAGGTACCGAATTTGAATCACGTAATAGCATTCGCTAAAGTCAAGGAACATCTAAAGAAGTGAACATTCAGGTGGTAGAATTAATTGATTTATTCCTTACGTCCGATGAAGGAATCTCGCATCTGAATTATTTAAAAAAAGTTCCCGAACAGATCACAGTTTAGGTTGAACTAATTTTAAAATAGGTGATGTTTAGAACTAACATTCTAATCAACTTTTAGTTTGAAATAAATGTTTTAGACTTTATTTAGCGAATTTCTCCGTAAGAAGTGCAAAGAATGGAAGGTGTCACGTAAAAATCTTAGCTATCAACTCGTGGCAATCAGGCCGTAAGCCACAGTTGATACGCACAAACTTGTGCCACAGCAATTCTCAAGCACTAATTTGTGATATGGCAGTTGCTACACACCAACTTGCACTCAAACATTCGTCACACTCCAACGTACGGGACAGCATTTGATACACTCTAACTTTCGATAAAGCATTTGTCACACTCCAACTTTCAATATAGGATTTGAACCACTCTGACTTGCAATACAGTGTTTATCAAATTTCAATTTCCATAAATGCATATGTCACACTCCAACTTGCAGTACTGCATGTGTTACACCCCAACTCTTGCAATAAAGCAGATGCTACACTCCAACTTGCAGTACTGCATGTGTTACACCCCAACTCTTGCAATAAAGCAGATGCTACACTCCAACTTGCAATACAGCATGTGTTACACCCCAAATATGGCAATAAAGCAGATGCTACACTCCAACTTGCAATGCTGCTTGTGTTACACCCCAACTCTTGCAATAAAGCAGATGCTACACTCCAACTTGCAATACAGCATGTGTTACACCCCAACTCTTGCAATAAAGCAGGTGCTACACTCCAACTTGCAATACAGCATGTGTTACACCCCAACTATGGCAATAAAGCAGATGCTACACTCCAACTTGCAGTACTGCATGTGTTACACCCCAACTATGGCAATAAAGCAGATGCTACACTCCAACTTGCAATACAGCATGTGTTACACCCCAACTATGGCAATAAAGCAGATGCTACACTCCAACTTGCAGGACAGCAGATACCTGACTCCAACTTGCACTTACGGACGAGGTTGCGGCCAGTTTCAGAATTGCAACTGCGGGGTTTCACGAGGCAATTCGTTAGGGTGGTCACAGAAGGACCGTTGCTGAAGAACCTGTCCAACTGAGCCTGGGTGACCTGGGACAGGCGCGTTCCAGCAGGGAGCAGGTTGAAGTCACCTACGGAGCCCGACGCAGCTTGGCTCTAAAAATCCAGTAAATCTAATTTACTTTCTATCACACTATTGTTTGAGTTATTAGTTAAACATTTAGAAAAAGCAACAACGAAATGTAACACTCAGCAAAATTTAAGGGATATCTTTGAAATGAATTAATAGAAATGTGTCGAGAGCGGAGACATTGAAGTACTTCTTATTACTATGTCATCTTTTGTCCGCGAGCAAACTCGGTTCTAGAAATGTATCCTTTTGAAATGTTTATGATGTAAATGAAAAATAAATCAATCCAAAACAAAAAGAGTAAGTTAAAATAACACAAAAACCCCTTTTATGAATTGCAAAGATCTTCCCTTCTATTGTTGGATGCGTGCTCTGAATTAAAGCGCCCAGCGTCAACAAGCGACGAGTGAATAAAAATCCTTCGTAATAACAGATGCCGCTCTTCCAAACGTTCAGTATTCCAGTTGAGCACCAGTTCACTGTACGATAAATTCAAAAAACGTTTACTAATTGTGTAAGGCGTCACTGCATTCTCACGAAAGTATGTGGAACAGGAAGAAAAGGACACCAGTCAAAACCGATTCCGAAAAACTAACAGCGGGCGTGCAGGAATTCATAGAAATATATTTGTGTCAGTTTGTCTGCCAAGTACTTTTAAATAAAGAGCCTTTTTTATATCATTTGTTGGGAAATTATGAGGGTAATTTTTGAGTACAATTATTGATCTACGACAATGTATATTGGAAATTTTATTATTACTCATTAACTTGAGTCATTATCTTCTAGCAACCTCGAATGAACACACGTTAAAGCTTGCCTAGACTGCACATGTGGAACAATTAATTTATAAGTTTCCGATTATCGAACGATCTATATTAGGTTTACTAGTTGACGATATACTTAGCAGTCCTTTTCGAGAGAGAGAATTATAACATTTTCATTAGCAATAGCTATTAGCTATTTGTTTCGTTTGTTTCTGCTAAAAATTCCCTAATTATTGAGTTTTACTTTCTGTGCAATAAAACTAAGCAAAATGAAATGTTGATCTACTTTCTAAATGCCTTTTCAAGTTTTTTTCATTCATCGGGAAAAGGCTGTGAAAGATATAATAATTATAATGGATTTACATATAAGACCAATTTTCAATTTTTTTGCCTACAAGCTCTTTGACAAAAGGGAGCTGAGGCCAGAAACGCTTAAGTTACTCATTTTTATTGATTTTTCTCCCTCATCATTCTGGTTTACAGCAGAAAAACATTCCTCTCCATTAATGATTAGGAATTTTCCTATGGTGTCGTTTTATGCTATGCTAAATGTTTTAACAAAATACGACTTGCCATCTGTAATGGCCTACAAACATAGAATGGGAATTGTCTGTCTTAAGTAAGGGCTTACTGTGCAAATCATATTCGTTGGCGTTGCAATTACAAGACACAAAAAAAAAGACGAATACGTACTGTTCGTTTAGAGATACAAGCAAATACAGCAAATGTTTTTGCTAGTTTGGTGTAGGAGTTTTTAATATGGAAAACGTAAATGTTAACTTGGTTTTCAAAAATTTGTAACATAACAAAAATATACTCAATTGATGCACAAGGCTCGATCAAACATTCCTTGCACATTGATTTAATGATAGTGAATTATTTTCAAAAGCAGATTCAATTTATGGAATCATAAGGCAAAACTCTTAGTAACAGCTCAATGAGAGAAGTTAACGCTTAGATCGAGGAGTCAGACTCGGGTTCAAATTCAGACACGTCGCTTATAAAATACGACGTTTCTGTCAGGTGATCTCAGACAAGGGGAGATGTGAGGAGAATATCTGCTGGGAGAAAACTGATGAACTCATTTTCTTGAACGATTTTAGTCGAATTTTAATGCCTTAGAACTTGCTTCTTGATGCTAGTCGTTGATATAATAAATTGAGCAATTTAATTTTCTACAATGTTTCGCGTTTAATTTTTAATGTTAACAGTGAGCCATTAGAGGCTGATTCTATAGCTATAAAAGCTTAACAAATACTGGGCAGTACAAATGGTTACTGGGCACGAAAAATGAGGCTCTTAGAATCATACGGTACCAAGCGCCGCTCTTTAAACACGTCAGAAAACGGCATCAAAGTTTGGCGACTTAAAAACCATCGCATCTCAGCAACTTATAGAGGTATTCGAAATTTTGTAGCTATCTTCCTGTCATTACGACTAACTCTCCAGATAAAGGAAAATTTGGGGATGACAGCGGTATACATAACTCATTTTTGCTATGTGTATTTGGCGCTTGGTCCCGCATGATTTTAGGGGCCTTAGATCTTTTTTGTGTAACTTCCAACCTCTCATTTGAGCTGCCTCGAAAAACGCCTAGCAAAATTCTCCAGAAAACCGGCCTGACCTGAGGAGATGAGCCCGGCAAGCTCCTCTGTGGGTTGCCTGCTGCCAGGGCGGCCACAAGCAGAACAAGGGACGTGGTCTGGAAGAAACCAAACCTGCAACACAGGAGGTGATGGTCAACATCAACTTACGGTACATTAACGCAGAATGTGTTGATCACTGATTTTGTCCGTAGGGACGTTTTCGCAAGACAAAATATATTTTTTAAAGAACAATTAAAAACAAGGGTTATTTCTTTCACTTGCTCAATCTTTCAAATAAAGTTTAGAGGAATACGAGCGGCGGTCGAGAATCCTGAACTCACATGCTGTAGGTTACGCAGCTGACAAGCAAATGCAGCCTCCAACTGCCGGGTCTGAGATATAAGTGTGCGGTCAATGCCGATGGATCTTCTTGGAAAAGTCCCTGAGCATCCAAGCTTTGTTAAGTATCGTTTCAATGGAAGACAAAGCGAATTAATAGTTCACTAGAAACAGAATCTGCTAGGAGTTGGTGAAATTCTTTCAAAGATGTGATCGAGATACAGCTTTATAACACAAGTGCACCTACAAACATTTTATCTTCGTATGGTGAATAAAGGAAATCTCCGCCTCGGAACTAATAATCAGCTGTTGATTTAAATTAAAGTTCACTTTCATGCAACTCAAAGCATTGTTTCTTGTGGAAATTTATAGGTCGGTAATAGTTTGAACTTATGAGAAAATTCAATGAAATATTGGAAGCCCATGCCTACTTAAGCTGGAAAATATTTTAAAACAATTCACGGTCAAAACTGGTTGATAAAAATGCAGAACAACGAATTAATTTCTTTTTACAACATTAATTGACGTACCCTAACTTTGAATGTCAGATTTTTTTCACGGTCAAAGCTTATAGAAAATTGAAGTTCAGTTTACTTTCATAACGGAATAGTTACGTAACACTGTAAGCTTTTAGACCATGTTCTACTCATTGTCACGAGATCAAAGTACCACTCTTCTTGACATCATAATTTCCCTTGAATTAGAGGCTTGAAATCATATAAATGTATTTTGATATATTGAGCTCTCCAATGTAATTTTCATCAAGAGGGGGCATTGACAAGTTAGAGCTCTGAAGTGACCTGGCGACGTCTTGTATGAGAGTTACTTCCACACAACCTCGACCTTGTCCCACTGAGCAACAGAGGCCATCAGGCCTGACACTAACATCGCTTGTGCTCAACAAAACAAAGTCTGCTAGTAGCTATTGGTGTTGGGAAGCAGAAAAACACTATTTTGTGGAGCAGACAACTATCATTCTCATGATGAACACTATTTTATGTAGCAGGCAACTAGTATTTTCATGATAAACACTATTTTATGTAGCAGAAAACTACTATTTTCATGATAAACACTGTTCTATGTAGCAGGTAACAACTATTTTTATGATAAACACTTTTTATATGACTTTACATTGTACTCTAAAAATACTCATTTCTAGCCTTCCGTTAATATTTTCTTGTGTCGGAAAATTTTCACCTATAGCACATCTGCGCTGTAGTGTACATATTATAATATGTTTTAATTCATAATTTACTTAACTTAAAAGAACAACGACTTTAGTTTCATTTGTTTGATAAGTTGATAGTAGTGGATGGTGTGAGAAATAACTTGTCGAACAGTTGTTTTTTTCATGGTGAAATCAAAGCCTTAAGTTTCAAGTGCGATTCAGCTATTTTAATATATTTTATAATATTTCAGATGCACATTAGTTTTTCCGCGTTCCTATACCACCGTTTACGCGGAAACAGCTGTAAAAGTTATAGAACTGAGTATAAGAATTATTTGGTAACACAAAGGTTTATTTCCTTCACCTCGCAGTTGAGCACCGTTACTGAATAAGCCGAATGAATGCTTACAAAGATTTAGCACTTGAACAGCAGCGTCGAATGCAGGTTCTCCTACGGACGAGTTTTGTAACGGTATTTTACCGTAAGAATTTTTATTAGTCTCTCTGAATGCAGCATAAACGAGTTATTAATTGGAGTCCCTGGTTTAGCACTCGACGTTGTTCATCGAATAACTATCTCTATTTTTTTAAAAAAGGAAACAACTGGAACTTCATTCTTTTTGAGTAAAATTAAAACTGTTAAATCTAGGAGGATATTCACTTTGTTAAAATATTAAGTCGGGGATCAAACTGAAGTGAAGAAAACATTGCGTCGTACTCAAGAAAATCTGAACATCATTCACAGCAAGCGAAAATTCAGATGTATTCTCCTCCCCTGCAATTTTCCAGTATTGATAGAGCCTAAGTCCAGGTACACGTTGCTCGAGGGCAGTCCACTTTGGCCTTGCCAAATACAGAGCCGAAAAATAAAGCTCTGCCTTACCTTAGCTTGAAGGTTGCAGAGTGGGTACAACTAACGTTTTTGCTGGGCCCTCATGGTCAGTCTCTTATTTAGTTTCATCATGCTAAACTAACATTTTGTCCACGAGGAGTGCATAGTTTTCAGATCTCGATAGGAAAATATGAATGCGATCATATCCTTAACACTTTTGTAAATTCGGAGTTCCACTCTATCAAATTATGAGCATTCAGATTTGTATGTACTATAGTAATTAGATTGTGAAAACGCCCACTAACCAATTTTGATTACAACTAAACAAGCTCACGGTACTGAATTTTTCATCACGTAACTGGCGATCACAACAAATGTAGGTACAACTTTGTCGTAGATACAGAAAGTGTCCAGGTATTCCCCTTTACGAAGATAGCTCTTGTATCAGAATTTTACTAAAAATGACGGAATTGGTTTGTATTTTTTTAAAAGCAGAGACACCTGTATAGGTTATTTTATGTCGAAATATCTTTCATTCAAAACAGAATCCGAGAAATAGCCTTGCATGAAAATGAATAATTTCAGCGTTTGTCTTTGAAAATATTAATCCGCTTTGGCATGCTTCATTAAGCAGGTTTTCTAGTTAGATAATAACCACCATTTCTTCAAGCGGCTTTGTGAAGGTTAGCGCTACTGCATACCGATCCGCAGCCTGGATGAAAAAATGAACTCGAGCGCTCACCTCGATATTTTCGTCTCAATTCAGTCCCCTTTGACGACAACTATTCTTCCTGAAGATCGGGAGAACCCATCTCTATTGGACTGATCTCAATGATCTAGCATGATGCCTGAAGCCACTGAAGGACGCCAGCTATTAGCGAGTCTGCATGACCTTGCTCATGCCTTTGAAGTACAGAAAAAAACTGGCAACAATGACGCGCATTTTTCATCGCACAATCGCAGCTTGCAAGTCCAGATCCGTATTCTGGCTGGAGAGAATTCTTCGAGATTTCGTATCTATCATCGTCTAACTGACGGAAGAAAATGAATCGCTGGACGACACAGGCTGCTTTTATAATTATTCCTCCAATGAAATGTTCATTAATTATTAAATAAAATGTTTTTGAAGTTGGATCAAACGGGAAATTTTACACTTGTTTGAATATTATTTATCAGTTCTGAGATGAAATGGGTCAATTTCTAAGGAGTCTTACTTTTAGGATAAAAAGACAACCATCGTCGGTAAAAAAAAACATGGAAGCAAACGTTTCGGATTACAATAAAATCATCCACAGTACTCTGAAATGAGAAATCTAGGTTTTAGGTATTTGAAGATTGATCAACTTTCTGAGTAACCGAAAATAAAACACTGACAACCAAAAACAATAAGAAAATAAAAATTGAAAATGGTAACAAATAATTGAAAGTTTCATCGCTAAGTCGCATTCTTTTATTGACGGACGATTTTAAAAATATGTATAGACTCTAAAATACGGATTTTAGAAAAATTTGTTGTTGCATCCAAATTTTTTTCACTTCTGCTCTAAAATAGTTTCAATAAAGACCATGTTTAATATAATAGCTTTGAAAAAACTTAAAAGTGTTTTCTTTATAAAAGATAATTTTTGAAGAACACGTTTTTAATTTTTTTTATATTTAACCCTAAATTCTTTTGAAACCCGCAATTGAGAATCTATGCTCATCTTAAAAACCGTCCGTCAGCTAACGAATACGACTCAATAGTTGGTTAACATTTTACTCTTTTGTTCTGTTATTGTTTTATTATTGTAAGTGCTTATATTTCGGTTATTCTGAAATACTAGTTAGTCGTTAAATTCTTGGCGATCAGATTTATTTTTTTGGTGGTTGGTCAATAATCCGAAACGTTTGCTTTTGTTTTGATATTTTCAGTAATGTTGGTTTTCTTTTGTCCTGAGAATTATTTTGATTCTTGGCCGGTAAAGAATCCTTCCAGAGATAAGCTCCATTTTCCAAGTTCACTAGCAAATGTGGAGGAATTCGAGTGTTAACCAGAATTTAAAGTTTTCGATAAGCTTCATTTTGATAGGTGTGCTGAAAAAGCAGATTTGACACATCAAGCGCTTTCTAAATTAGCACAAATTACGCTCCACTTTGTAACTGCAAGTGTGAGCAATCTCAAAACATCTGTTAGACACATTTGCGATCAAAAAGTATCAAGCAAAAAAAGGTTTATCCACACGCTTGATAAATTCTACAGTGAACTTGCATACTTTCTCAATTTAACAGATTTTATTACCCCCTAGTCGTCTCTTAGCTTTTATATCAAAGCACGCATTTCCTGTCAGTTTTTGAGAAGAACACGAATGAGCCTCATCTTATTAAACAGTAAATGTTTTGAATATCTCGATGTTTTGACATTGAACCACTGATTAAACAGTTCTTTTTAAATTTATTTTCTCATTTTTGACGCATTTTATATCATAAAAACTGTGAGCAATCTATCTCAAAGTAACTGTTAAGACACATATGCAACCACAAGCTAGAGCATAATTTGTTATTTCATGAGCTAATTTCCTAAGTGAATGGTGCACCGTTCATTAAGTGGAGGTAGGTACCAATTTATCTGCTCATACTAGTATAAAGATATCCACTGCACGACATGTGTAAAAAATTCAGCATCTCAAGACAAACAATTGAGTTTGCAGCGCTCGATCATCAAAACGTGATGGCTTGTTGGACATAAGCGCTATAGGACACTGATTTTGTTTGCTTGTGGTCACGGCGTGAGGTGGGGTGCCAATATTATTGTACAGATGATATCCTTCTATCCCCTTCATAGATATTTCGATTGACTTCAAATAATCTAAGTATCCGATATTTTTTCTGCTGATTTGTGGAATTGCATCTGACCTTTCTTAAAATTATTGTGTTTGTTCAATGTTCCTTGCGTTTTTTGATGGGGCGACTGTTTTGAATTTGACACACATGAATAGTAATTGTGTAGATGGTGTCACAAAATCCCAGTGTTCGACTAAGTTAGGCAAGAAAAGCAGGTCAAACTTTCTCGCAAAACAAACCCTCACCCAGTTCTCCATTCTAATTCGTAGAAGAACACGCTACCCGGAATATGAGCGATGCCTCCGCATGACTAGCAACTTAAAATTTTCGGATACTCGAACGAATGAATTTCTACACAATTTCAAGAAAGATCGTACACATATTAGTCAATACATAGCATGCAGCACAGGCGTCCAAGTATACTAACGAGATGCGCATTATGAATGTGTCAAGCAAGGTCTTGTGTACATTTTGATGTGAGAATTTAAGCGCTCAATGTTGAAGGACTCAGTAAAAAAACCTCGTCATTCTGATGAAGGTGTATCGTTCAGAAGGAGAACTTAAGATGCATGTAGAGCAATAAAATATATATATCGCATAACATATAATTTTTAAAGATGAGACGCAGAAGAGGTCATCCAATAAATCACCGAATAACCTGAAAACAAAGCACGGCATTACTGCATCCATATCTGCTCGCATTTCAGATGGGGATCAAAATTCGTTAATTTATGGTGGTGAGCTTTATGAGGAATGTATGCAGCCAGGTAGTTTGCTATAGAGTAAAACTGAAAAATAATAAATAATTCTATTCTAATTTAGAAGAACAGTATTTTACAAGCTACGGTGCAGACTAAACACATTTGAGGATAATTTTTCAGTAACTAAGATTTTGAACGTGAGGTACTCTGATGTTTTTTTGCTGAATCAGTACATTTCCTGAACCCTCTTACACACTGCAATCCAACGCAAGCTACGCGCAGGATTGGGAGTAGTTGTTGAGTTCAAGCACGTTGAAGCACCCAACGCCGAGAGCAAACAGGCTCTACCTGATCCGAAGGCCCTTGAGGAATACTCAAGTCAATGAACTCGGGTTGAGATTCGGCGAGCAATTTGAAGCACCATGGCCACTCACTGCTAAGAATTTGGAGAAAATTTTGGTCTAAGGTGGAACAGTTTTCAATTGTGAAACCAATTTTTGTTGATAATTATTATTGAAGAAATTGGTGAACAGGATTATATTCTGGACAACTCGCATGACATGCGGAACGACTGGTATGGAAGTCATGCGAGTTAAAAAAAAGAAAAAATGCAAGAAAAAAAAATTCTGAATTGAATTACTGAAAACTGTTTTGAATAAGTTCACTTCATTCCTCGCATATCAGTTTGATATTTGAACTACCTGCACGTTTTTGAAAATCAATTACGATCAGGTGGGAATCGATTGCAAGGATTAGTTCAACTGTAATAGCTGCGTCTTGAATTTGACGTCCATCCGTCCATGGCAGTAAAAGAACAATTTGCCCTCAGAAAAATTTTGCATCCTCTTCAGCCTCATAATCTTTGTGTTCTCTCATGCAAATTTCTGATGATGTTGGGTTTAGCACTTAAGAATATAAGGAAATTTCTAACATAGCTTTGGTCAAGACGAGTTTTGAACGTATTCACAGAGCAATCAGAAACGAAATTTTTTTCGGTGGTTCCACATTCTTACAATTTTTCATGGAAAGAAATTCAAAGTCCATGCGGTCCTTATGTTTTTCATAATTCCTGGCCGATATCTTTGACACAGACTTCATCCTTAGCATCGAAAAGTTTTCTTGGGCTCACATCATAAGGCAATTCGGATTTCTGTGCATCTCGATAAGGTGACCTTAGTATCTCCTCTTTTTAAGGTAAATGAGCTCAAGCTGTATAAGACGCTGAAGTTCGAAGCTGAGATCTCTAATATCGTTAAAATCTCGTCGTAGGGTTGAGAATCAAAAATGTACAGCGTTTTACAGATGTGATCGGACTGATGGCTTATGGTGGGTGAATGTTGTGTACTTTGACGTTTTGCCAAAGTCTCTTGCTATGAAACTCATTATTCTGCTTACATTCTCAACGCGTTTTTTACACGTAAGTTTTGTTTAAGGTTTTTATAAGCAACTGAAACTAAAGTAATCGTTTTGTTCTATTGCTTCATGGGAGAAATCTTTTATTTTGTATAAGCAATTCAGCTAAATAGTTCTTTTGTGAATTACTGAACAAATGTTGACGTTAAGCTCATTTGTCAGGTTTCGGTATATTTCAGCTGTTGGTCGAGAACTCTTTAAAAAGTAACTCTTTCTTACGGTAAACGCCCTGGAGAGAATTTCTCATTATATACAAGAACTTGTTGATTTTATACTAGTTGAATCTTAAGAATAACATTCATAACATTCATCTCACACTGCATTACGCGACATATCGGCTAAGCGTTGATGGAGTCTTCAAAAATGTCTTCTAGAAACGTTTCACGACTTGCAACTAAGCGAGACTTGTAACTTCACATTTCACAAGCAGACTGGGTGCTTCAGAACAAGAGGTACAAAATTGCGCACCAAGTAGAAAATGGACAGATGCAATTTATTTTCCATCAATTTTTTTCGGAAAATTTTATAGAAGTAGAAGTGTTTATTTGGCCATTTTCTTCTTGGTGTGGATTGTATCTCTTGTTCTGATTTACCCGGTAGAAACGAAATCTTGTAGATTTCATGCCATCAAAAGCTGAGAGATAAGAAATGCCTTAGGCGTGCATTTTATTGCAGACAAAAAATTAGAGAATAAGTATTTGCTGGGTAATTTTGCGAATGATTGGAAAAACTTTCTTCAGAATTAAAAATATAAATAGAGATATCAGTCCCCGTGTTTCTTTAAATATTGCGTCTTTCTGAATGTGATGTACGACATTTATGACTGCAGCATTCTTAAAGTTTTACTTTATGGATCTAAAATTCAACATCTGTTTCTTCGGTAAAAACCGCAGTCGTAAAAAAGAATTCACCTCCTGAAACGAACTTGAAAAAATACTTTACAGTATTTTCGTATAATTAAAATTTTTCTCCAACATAATTTTTTGCAGTGTTTGCAAAGAATTCACCAGCAACTTACACGTGTCGGATTATTGTA
>JACJUY010000027.1:71749-86993 GCA_014220935.1 Platorchestia sp. MABIK
GATTAAAATCGGAGTTCCGATTTTCGACCACTGATACGAACATTCTTTGACCACTCATTATTCCTCAGAGATCTAGAGTAATTTTTGAATTATGGCTTGGACGACTTTCATATGAGTCATAAACTGAAGTCCATCCAATTCTAGGTTAGCTGAAATGCAACAGAAATTTTTTTGTTCATCCAAGGAAGAAGGAGCAAAGCTCATCTTATCTTCGTCCTGTTGAGTTGATTTTCTTAAAGTTCAAAAGCTATCTCCTCCAAAAGTTATTATCATAAAGCAGTGATTTAGGTCTTCTTGAATGCGCAAAGAGTTGCTGCATGACTGGACGTGGGTTCGTTTTGAAATTCACAGTAGTTTTTTTAGTTACTAAAAGTACTAATTCTGACTCAGTTCCAATGTCTGAACCGTCGCATCCACGAACTTCAAATTAGTCTCAATTTCAAGGGAAAATTTTTATCTGAAACACACATACGTCATAAGTAATTTGGTCCAGTTTTCTGAAAGCGCTCATTTTGAGACACCTCTCATTTTTAAACAATTCAATCGCAAAATTCAATGCACATCTAGTTTGAGCCCAAAACTTTTTTCTCCCTCCACACAGAAAGAAGAAATTTTTTCTTACCATGAGGCGATCAATTCGTACCTCTCTAATCCCTCATAGCATTAAGTCTATTTTGCTGAAAGCTCTCATTTTGACACAGCTCTCATTTTCAAACTATTGCACGAAAAACTTCCAATAACTCTCAATTTAAACCTTGTAAAATATACTGTTTCAATAATCACTCAATTTTATTGTTAATTCAGACAGGGAGGAGCGAATTTCCCTAATGTATTTTGAACATTGTCGGAAATTTCCTTTATCACTAAGCAAGGATTTTATGAAAAAATCACACCAGTACAACTATAAGTTGCCCTAGGCTTTTATTGAAAAAGAGAGGTCAGAGAGTGTTGGGATCAATGGTCGAAAATCGGCACTCAGGTCGGGTTTAACTGAAATTTAATATTTAACTCCGTTTGAACTAAATTTCAACGTTCAAAATTAACTTTCTGATGAACAAAACATTAGTTGAAAAGTAGCACCAGCATAAATAGAAACGCAGTTCGGGGTTTGCAGTTCATGTATGGTAAAAATACCGTTACAGTATTAAGTATTTGTAAAAACGCAATTTGTAATCCCTTGCGGAAGCATCACCATGATAGGAATTCAATTCCTTCAGTAACAACGGGTTGGTCATAAAACAGCAAACGAGTTTAATGATCAGAGACAGTTACTCGCGAGCAAAGTAATCTTAACGTCATAATTCATTCAAGACGTTTCATAGCTACCTCTCTAACTCCACAACATGATTTTTTTCAGTTAAGCTGATAACTGACTTAGCTGCACTAAGTCTAGTGTCAATATCATGATATCAATATTGAAATCAACAATGTTGATATGATATCAATATTGTTGTAGATTAAAATATTAAAATAAGTGTCATACATACCATAATACAAAGTTAAGATTTGTGGATAATTCTCATTCCAGTACATGAAATGCTCACCGGAGCATAAATTTGGCGTTCCGATTGTATAGATCATTGGTATCACAAATAGTTTACTTTTTATAATTTTTCAGATCCTAAGTATGTTAACTTCACCTATAAACTTCGCCGTAGTTTGCCTCTATTACTTCCAAAACTTTGTTTTTTTTTATTGAAAAATTTCAATTTCGGTTCATTTCTTCTGAGTCCAATCGAAAATACTTGCATATAATGAGTCTGGCTAACAATCGTACTGTTATTTTAATTTTCAGATGCGAGGAGAGAACTTTTTTACTCGCCTCCTCATCAGCCCATATAGGTAAATCTGAAGTCGTTTCTTAGTCTTCTTTGCAAGTCAGCGCCCGATTTTTTCACAACGCCTCCGACAGTTATTTTCATATTTTTTGTCCTTCAACTACGGGTGTAAAAGTTGCAAACACTTTTAACTTTCCACTAAAATTCCATGCGAAAAGAGCAGCCAAACTTCAACGCACGTAATATAATATTTGATCAACCAGAAACATATAGGTGCTTACATTTCAGAGTTAAGACGAAGACAATTTAATTAATGATTGTAATTTGTTCTGCTGATATATGAAAAGAAAAGTTATCCCCGATCAAATGTAACTTATGTCCATGTAACTTGAAGTAGTATTAAGCTGCAGGTATTCAGCTATAGTCACACCTGGTATCATTCGTTTTTATGTTTGACCATTTTAACAGATTTCGAGTGTTTTCTTAGCTGACGCCTTTGATGCTTGAGTGATCACTTATATTCCCTCAGCAAAACAGTATGAAGTTTCAAGATATTTAAATTGGTGGTAGAATTCCACAACTGAATTTTTTCGTTCGTTAAAGGAACATATTATTTCATTTCACACACATTCATAATCAAAGCCCACAGCCGCAGCTGCTTATGGCATCTTCTGATTGTGTCGTAAGTTAAACGTTGAAGAGAAAACATTCTTTCACACCATGATATACAAAAAATAATTTTGAGTTTTGAAGATCTCGAAAGAGAAAAAAAATTCGCCAATCGCGTTTCCAAAACTTAGAAAAGACATTTCTATAAAGCTCAACTATTTAACTATTCACCTACGTCTAAAATGGAAAATGTATAAGCATGATGGAAAATTTTGAGTTTTTACTCTCTACACTACACATCCGTGAAAGTGAAAATTTATGCGAATGTTCTTCAGAAAATGAAAACTTGGCAAACAAGTCTTGTGGCTCCACTGCTAAGGGCAGATCAAACCCTGAAGGGTGTACAAAGGATCAAGTGTTTGAGCCTCTCTAAATCAGCGAACTGAACCCGGATCGTCATGAAGCCAGGTACGAAAGAAGAAATGAGTGGGTTGTAACTATATATTTATCAAATTTACTCATGTCAACTCAATCGTATAAATTTAATTTTGATATTAATGTGGTACCAAACCGATCAGTGAAAAAACCATTTGACCTTTTGGGGACATCCTCACGTCATTTTTTTCGAGTTTTGGCATGAATGAGCACTTTCTGTAAAGAATATAACCCAATGCATTTTTCATTTTAGAATCAATGGTCTGCAACAGTATGCCAGATGTTAGGGCGTACTGGATGTTGGTACGAAAAGAAAGAAAAAAAAAATAATGCCACAGAAACGAATAAAAACAGATAGGAGGTTAGCGACAGAACGACGGTAATTCTTGAACAAAATGTATATATATATATACATATATATATACACCATACGCATGCAGAAGCTTGTGAAGGAAGATAGGTTATAAGCATTGCGAAGAAATCTAGACAAATATCGAGCGATTTGCGAAAAATTACGATTCGAGAAAAACGAGTTTTAAATTTTATGATTATGTTTACATGAATAAACTTGATATACATATGCAGTTACAACTGACTCATTTCTTCCTTCGTATGTAGTTTCATGATGATCCGGGTTCAGTTCACTGATTTAGAGCGGCTCAAAGGGTTTGGTCTGCCAGGGTTTGGTCTGCCCTTAATTTTGAGCATAATTGTCATTATTTAGTGTTCGTCTTGCTCTTTAACTGCGCCCACCGTGAACAGGCAGCATACAGTCTTCACAACTTTCTTACAGGAAAGCACTTGAAGTTATATTACATTTGTCCAGCTGCAGCTCGCCCTTTGTGATGCGTTCATGAAACGCAGCAGGCATCGACCTCGACATGCAGCGCCCGGCAAAAAAAGAATCCATTGAACTGCAATCAGAGGATCAGTACAGTACGGCCTGGTGACGTAGTACTGCCACTTATGGATATTCACATCTGCATGGTAAACCTTATTTTCCCTCTGACTACTGCTCTGGCTACCTCTGGTTACCCTCTTCTTCGTCCACGGTTTCACTATCGCAGCCAGCACCTCCACATACCCATTGGAGTAAATTTGCACGCTCACTAGAACCTCTAGCAGGTGTTGAATGACTGCACGTGTGAGAGCCATCAAAATGGCTACTGTGCTACTTCCTGTGTGCCACAACCTCGAACTTGCCATTGCAACTTTCTACTTTCAGTTTCACTGCGCCAATGCTCAGTAGGAACTAAGATGTGGCAGTTATGCTGAATCATAGAAACCAGCACGATGTTCAGTGATGTATGCTCCTTTTTTCATTCTAGCGGCTTATACTCTATCAAGTTCAGTCACGTCTTCATCGTTTTACGCTGTGACAAATATCTTTACAATACGCTTGACCCAAATACAACAACTTTTAAACTCAAGGATATGTTGGAAAACAGTTTCAATTTTTTTTCACAAACTTCAAGAAAGCCTTGGTTTTCTGGGAACTGAGGCGATGAAAGAGCGCAAAACTGTTACGAGAGCCGCCTCCTCCACATTGCTTATAAACCGTCATCAAGAAACCTACACGAGTCTTCTCTATGTTTTAAGGAAGTCCATCACCTTTGCATTGACGTGAGGCAGGAGTTCATTGATTGAGAAAAAAGCCCCAAAACACTTGGTTATTAACATAAAACAATCTTGGATGTAATTGTGTACATCCTCTGGAAAGTTGGAGCTACTCATTCAAATCTATGTAGGTAGTACACTCTGGTGATGTGAACTGTATCAAGAGAGAGTGACTTCAAGAACTCATGATTGTAAATGACACCAAATGGAAGTGCATGCATTGTTTGATCATGTTTCTTATTTTAGATCATGATGTCATTTGGTTATTAACATAACCAATATGGTGTCGTTGCAGAACCAGTTGGTTAAAAAGAAAAAACTCGTCTCATCTTCCTGCTCTGCCTAAGTGAGCAATACATCGGACGATATCCAAAATAAGGCAGGTTTGGTCATTACAAAGACTTATGGACTTTGAGCCCAGTTAAAAACTGCCCGCTCTGGGCAGTTGAGCTCATCATTGTACGCTAGAAGGTAGGTTGCCGCAGCATCTTGAATGTTAGTCGAGGCTGCTGGGCGGTTGCGTCAAACTGCGCCGCTGCACTTGTCGGGCCCAAGCAAAAAATACCTCGCCCAATCTGACATTTTTGCTCGCCGACAGAGTCGGCGCTGTCAGCCAGGGGGATCCTGTGCTGAATTGACGGCAGCCTCCCCAATCATGGCGGCGATTTTTTAAACATTAAATTATAGCTAAATGAACA
The DNA here is from genome assembly GCA_014220935.1 of Platorchestia sp. MABIK. NCBI lineage: Eukaryota > Metazoa > Arthropoda > Malacostraca > Amphipoda > Talitridae > Platorchestia > Platorchestia sp. MABIK. The sequence goes on from JACJUY010000027.1 coordinate 76,887, forward strand.
TTACCTGCGGTTTCGCTATGGAGAATTCTAACATCCCCATTGCCCTATGAGACACATTCCAGTTTAACCTTTACTATCATTTCAGCGTGGCTTGTGGCAAGTGAGCTGGAGGTGGCTTTTAGTGATGTTTAGTAGATACTTTTGATGCTTTGATATCTTCTGGTACCCTTTGATTCATTTGTTGATTTTTTTTTGTGTCGTCGACCTCTGTGATATGGTTGAAACCTACACAAGTGAACTCGGAGCAAACTCTATCCAAAAGTGAAGGTGTCCTGCAGGCGTAACATATTGACGCGCCTGGGGCTCAGCCGTGCCATATACCATCATGCGTGCTTTCCTTGTTCCGCTTCCTCATCTGATCTTCTTGAATTCTGACTTTCTACCTTATTCACTATTTAAACAGTTACTTGCCTGCTTATTCTACACCTACACATCTTTTTACCTCATTACCTTGTTGAATTAACTTGTTGCTTTCCATGTGAGCGTGAATGTGAGCGTGTGTGAACTTATAAAGCTACTTAAGCCCTTAAATTGACTACGAGCCAGCTTGGCCTTGTTTAGCGACTTGATTTCTTTTATTACTTTCATTACCTGGGGCCTGACTGGAAGAGAGCTTACCAGCAGTCTTAGTCTCCAAGCAAATCTGTTAAAGTACCTTCCTAATTCTAAATCCTATTTAACTGCTCCTGCTCTACATGAGCTTCTCTTTCTTGCCTTATTAAATCACCTTCTCTCGATTCTTCAAGTGACCACCACACTGAGGCACAATTAAACTCAGGTTAGCATTTGGGTGTTTTATTGACTGGGATGCTTATTATTGATCTCCGTTTCATTATTCTAGTATCTGCGACTTGGGTCTCCAATAGCTCAGGATGAGGCTGCGGATCTTGGGCCGTGCGGGACGACAGGTTTTAATTACACACTTTGAACAACGACAGGGCTGTCTCTTTAATAATTTTGCTTTCTGATGGGACCCAATTTATCATTTATCGGCCTACTGTAACTCCTTGTTGCAGGCTCGTGAGACCGTGCGGCAGCCCGTATGGACTTTGCCCAGCTGGACGCGCGCACAATACGCCAGCCCGAGGTCACCGACGCGATCTGTCGAGGATCCCCGAAAGAACTGCACTTTAATCTTGCTCCTTTGTTGCTGCAGCGGTGCTGCTTCTACTTTTACCGTGCGAGAGGTCGTCATTAACTAATTTACTAGGCTTTTCAAGTGTCGCCATTCAATTATTTAATTAGGTTTTAACCCTGATTTAATCTCAGCTAAATCCTTATCTATGTCAATTTCGTTTGAACGTTTGTAAAATCTTATTCGTAAATCTAGTACTAGAGTTAGAGTTTATGCGTTTGTTCGTTGAATTTTTCTTGAATTTTACTATTGAAGCTTTTTCCTCAACCTAAGTCTTCTGTGCTGGTTTGTATTTGTTTAAATAAAATGTTACTTGCAAGGTAATAAACATTCTTGCTATCGTGAGTGTGTTCGAATTAATCCTATTTGTGTGGATTCTCAACATCGCCTAGTGGTCGAGCGAATTGGCTGCACTTACGCGTTACTTTACACCTTGTTTTATTTTGAAATTTAAAGAACTAAAGCGTTACGTGTGGCATGTAGAAATAAATTTTGCTTGAAACTTTATAAAAACGCGAAGATTTAATGCAATTTTACTGCAGTGCAAACCTTAGCTGATGTAAAAGAACAACAGAGCTCGGATTCTGAGAAATCTTCACCCGAAGTCATTTAATGCAAGTCTCAGCGTCACGTGGGCCTTATCTCATTACTGCCCGTCACAAATGCGTGTACTCGCCTCACCGTGCGCCTGGAATTGGCTGCTTGGCCGCTGGGAGGAATTGAAGAACTCGTGTAAGAAAATTTCTCAAATAGTGACTTCATCTCTGTAGTTTTTAAGCAAAATGAGAAATATTAGCTAAATAAATCTGTAATTCATCATTTATGGAATGGTTTTTATAAAATTGTAGTTTATCATTCATGGAATGATTTATAAATCTAGTTCATCATTCATGGAATGATTTTTATAAGCTGTTGTTTATTATTCATGGAATGGCTTTTATAAAATTGTAGATTATCATGCATAGAATGATTTTTATGAAATTGTAGTTTATCTTTTAAGGAATGATATTTTACTGTGTGTGTCCGAGCTTTTTGTGAGACAAGCATCGTCAGTGAAACCATGTAAATTGTAACTAAGAAGTTAGCTACTCTAATGTGCAAGATATATATGTACTCATATATGTATAGTCCATGCCGATACTGAAGTGTTATGTAGGTTTTAGACATGCAGTCTCAAAAAAAAAAAATGATTGAGACCTTGGGTTCCGAACGACTCCTTGCAAGGAAGCAACGTCGCCTACACACTAAGTTCTCAATTGACATAGAGAACGGTATGTTCAGCCAACATTCGGAGGTGCTGATGAGCCAGCGCATCGCTTGTCCCATTATTTTGCAACAGAAATGAGAATTGCGAATAATTTTCACTCAATATTGTATACGCACAACAATTTGTTTACAAATTTTCAAGTCCGTGTTTAAAAAATTACAGCGTAAAACTTAAGAGGTGTCAAGAAAGAATTTCTTGTTAAAAATCGCTACGTTTCTGGAAATAGGAATGTTCATTGGATGCACTTTCATAGATGTGCTATTTCTCATGTTGAGTACGACTCTCAAAGAAGCATGTGAAGACCTAAATTATAAAAATTCTGTGTAGAAAAACAATTTGCTTTTGCCAACATGGTGCTCTTTCACTGAATATTAGTTATTTATTGCTGATGAATCACGTATAGAGGTGCTCAAGGGCGCTGAGTTATCCGCTCCTATTCTTCAGGGGGTTAAACTTTCAAACAAATAAGTCTGCAAAACGGTAAGACCGGCAGCCTTAATTCTTTTGTCAACTTGGTTACGCCAAGTGCTGTTTTCTTTTGGCCAAAATAAAAACTGACGTAGCCAAGTCGACAGAAGATCTTTGGCTGTCAGCTGTACTTCTACAGCGACGTAAAATTTTTGATATTTTCCCGTTATCGGAGCAAGGAATTTTTCATTTCATTGTAAGAGCCGCCTCATTCTAAATTTTAAATATAATTATATATTATAATTAATTATTTTGTGAATTTCTTGAGATCTTGGTACACTTTGCCAGACTGGAAAGAGTTCGGTTGCACTTCAAATGATCGTCGCTTTAGCATTTGCCGCCAAGACTTGTATTCTCTACCTCGTAGTCAAAATAAGTTGTTTGCTATAAATTGATCTCGTAAAAATATCATCCAGTTGATGAGCGTGCATTTTTATGTCTGACATTATTATTTTGTATTTTATCCTATTTTTTCCAGCTCTGATGATGGAATTTATGAATTCCATATCGTTTGAGAGTAAATATGCTTACCCGACGCTGGTTATTATTTGTATCTTGATAGTGAGATTCCCCCAAAATCTTCCAGTTAGTATGCGTTGATGAACTGTTTGAGAAATAATTTTTCAGACTTTCAGGGGCTCTCAAAACTTTACTACTCACTTTAACGAGATATAAAGGATCATTTTTTACAGTCAATTTCTCTCTTATCGGCCTGCGTTTGAGAAAACTTTGTTTTGAAATGACCATATTTTGGGTGTAGTAACGCACGAATATATGGTAGTCTGGCGCATTTGTCTCCGACAATAATGATAAACCACGCTCTTCCACTGTATTATATCTTTTACTGTAATACCTTTTGCTGTGCTGTCTGGCCAGTGTTTTCTGTGTTTTCCCAGTGTTTTCTGATTCTGCAGCAGATGCTCTGAATAAAGCTGCTAGACAGGGTCTTCATAAATCCTAATTAACGAACCTCAACCATGTCCAAGCGTTTTTAGCTCCACGTAGAGCTCGGGCGAAGCCGGAAAAAACAACATATACCAGAGCCACAGCTCAAAAAATCTGCTTAAACGTACCCTGATGTCCATGTTTTAACCGGATTTAGCGCCGCATATGGCACACGGCGATCTGTTCCGGCTTGCGCTTCATCCATCACCCTTCGTTAATTCTAAGATTTTACCACACTTTATGATTGCACGTGGCGCACAGAATTGGGAATAAGTTTTTAGATTCCTTACATCGTGCATCAAGTACAATACGCTAACCATATCACACTAAACATCATTATAATGAAGTACATCTTTTGCTTGGCGATAACTCAAATTTATTGAAAATTTAAAAGCGAAGAATAAAATTCTAGACATTTTTTGAACGTTTCAGCTGATGATGGGATTTATCCTGAAACGTTCAAAAAATGTTTAGAATTTTATTCTTCGCTTTTAAATTTTTAAGCATCATTACTTAGACACACTGACCTGTACTCAACCACTCCCTGTCCTGTACTCAGTCCGAGCAAGTACCAGTTGGAACTATAGGTGCAGGCAAAGCATAACTGTCAGAGTCCGCGCAGAGGTTTGAATGTTAAATAGAGAGGAGAGAACAAGGAAAATTGCGAAAAATAATTTAGTCTATAACAATCTCAGTGAAAGTCTAGTATTGGAAAATCTTTTATTAGACAATAGGTTAATTTGCGCCCCAAAAGTTCAAATTACCCTGGATTGTCCCTGTAACACTAAGGAAACTGAGGCTGTCTGTCTGTCCAAACATCTTGTTGATGTCTTACTTGGGAATATCCCAGGTGGATTTTATGAAAGTATCGCACTTCATCCGCTGTTGAATCTTGTAGTGAAGTTAGTTTTGTCTACGTTGTTCAGACCTAGCGACTTCGCATTACTGAAGGAAAGCCTTCGCCCTCAACCAATGTGAGTACGAACGAAATAATTTTCGATTTAGTCAAGATATTTGCGCAAGAATTAATTGCTCTGCAAAAAATGAAATAAATTTTTGTCAGTCTTATGAAAGCTAACGAAGTTCAAAAAAATTTCCCCTAATTTCAAACTTATAATTTCTAAGTTCAAGCTTTTTAAAACAGTGTCTTGACAAAATCATAATTAAAGAGTAATAATCACGATGCGTTACAACCAATTGGCCATCCTATAGAATTAAAAAATAGGGTAGTGAAATTAGGACACAATGAGATTTGTGCTGGGCATTTGGGAATCCGGAAGACCCAAGATTATTTAATAGCACATTTTTTCCAGGCCAGGGTGTTATTCTGACATCAAGCCTAATTGTTTATCGTGCGTCGCATGTCAAAAGATTTCGATTAACAGACCTACTAAGGTACTCATCATAAGAGTACCTCGTGATAAGTAAGTAATTTTTTCGGGGCTCATGGCGGAGTATGACAGCGGGGCGTCGTCTTGTTTCCCGAAATCAGCTCACTGACTCAATTTCTGACAAGCCAGCGAGTATTCTATGACGGGATATTTATTTGCGTGCCCAGAATCTACAAAACATTCCACTGGGCCCAAAACGCATTCTCGGCACGCAATGCAGACGCTGTTTTTGGTGGTGATAGTGGCACACTTTTCGGCACACTTCTGGCGCCGTTTTTGGCGGCGGTAATGGCACACTTTTCGGCACACTTCAGGCATTGGTAGGGGCCTCAGTGTGAGTCCTGCTGTTACGGGCACAGGCTCCCGATTTGTTAGTTATGCGTAGTGGATGTGTTAGTTATGCGTAGTGGATGTTTTAGTTATGCGTAGTGGATGTTAGTTATGCGTAGTGGAAGTGTCAGTTATGTGTAGTGGATGTTAGTTGTGCGTAGTGGATGTTAGTTGTGCGTAGTGGATGTGTCAGTTAAGCGTAGTGGATGTTAGTTGTGCGTAGTGGATGTGTCAGTTAAGCGTAGTGGATGTTAGTTGTGCGTAGTGGATGTGTCAGTTAAGCGTAGTGGATGTGTCAGTTATGTGTAGCGGATGTGTCAGTTATGTGTAGTGGATGTGTCAGTTATGTGTAGTGGATGTGTCAGTTATGTGTAGTGGATGTGTCAGTTATGTGTAGCGGATGTGTCAGTTATGTGTAGTGGATGTTAGTTGTGCGTAGTGGATGTGTCAGTTATGTGTAGTGGATGTGTCAGTTATGTGTAGCGGATGTGTCAGTTATGTGTAGCGGATGTGTCAGTTATGTGTAGTGGATGTTAGTTATGTGTAGTGGATGTGTCAGTTAAGCGTAGTGGATGTAAGTTATGCGTAGTGGATGTGAGGCCTACAGCGCACCAAGAAGTTTATCTTAAGACCGAAGCAAAGAGAAGATATAAATTTATTTCTCAAGAAGACTCACAAATAATGCTATTTTATCTTTTTATTTTCTTCTTATCAAGCTTCAGCATCAGGGAGTGAGGGCAGGCGTCACGTCCAGGGAGAAGTTTCCATTTGAGCGGAGGAAGTTTTTCTGTCTACACTAAATTACAACTTATTGGAGTTTGATTATCTAAAATTGGCCTTTAAAGAAAAAGAATCTGCCCGTTTTATAAATTATCTCTTTTTAGATGTGCTTTTGAAGACCTAAGTTTCATATTTCCATAACGTAGTTCGTTTTGTGGTTTTAGAAGAATAACATAATTTCCAATGATCACAATGCGCGAATGCGTAAATCTGCAATTTTAAATCTAGAACCCCATGGCATTTTAGAGGAATAAAACAAAGATTTACTTCTGCACCCTTTTCGTACGTTTTCTCAGTTCTCCCTTTTTTCTCGTCGCTTACTGCTGAGTAAATTTTACATTCTTCCTGGTCTTCAATAGAAAACCTTGTCCATCACCTTGCGAAGGTTAAGCTCGCGAAGGGGTACTTAGGTGGCTGCGTTCCGGCAGGCACACCATACGCTACTCTGCAGGGCGCGCGAGAACATGTGAGTTGGTACAAACCTCTTCCTCTACAACGGTCTCTGATTTTCGTTCCAATTTAATTATTTCTCAAGGGATATCGAGGAATTTGCCGAGTATTCTATATGTTTCAACAGAGAACATGTGAGCTGATACAAGCCTTTTCCTCTACAACGGTCTCTGATTATCGTTCCAATTTCATTTCATCTTAAGGGATATCGAGGAATTTGCCGAGTATTCGAAATGTTTCAACAAACATTTGCTGGCTTCAAAATCAATAAATTGTGTCGATAGGAGCTTGAGATATTAGGAATAGTTTTGAATGCTCGATATGTTTCAACAAAGTTTTGCTTGCTTCACAATCAAGAAATTTAGTCCCTTCAAGTTTGGAATATTGGGAATAGTTTTGATGTATTTATTATGTTAGTATTGTAATAGAGGCATACTGAATCATACGTTTAAATGTTCGGGAAAAATTCTTTGTCCTTCTCTTACGAAGTAAGAGAGACTACATCAAGGCTCAAGGCAGCCTCGCAAAGCAGTTATGAAATAACTCAAGCGTCACATTGCTGAGGCATTCTTGAGGTAGGTGAGACCTACACTGACCACAGAGATTCAAAACTGAATTCTTCTCAAGGTCATGAAATTTTTTCGTGTCCCGTAATTATTCTTCGCTATCGCCTTCATGACCTCTGTAGTGACTCAAACAAGTGGAGCATCATTGAGACGGGGTGAAACTCATTTCAAAGTGTTCATGAGTTGTTAACTGTTACTGTTAACAAGATAAGTTAATGTTAACTGTTAATGAGTTGTTCGATGACAGCCTATGATTTTATTGATTGCGATGCAGCTTCGTTGCTTATCAATGAATAAAGATTGTTTTTAAAATCTAAGTTTGCAAGGTCTCAGAATTTTTTTTCAGGTCTGTGAATGACATGATACATGATAGCTTCGGTACACACTAGTCAGCCTGTAAGTTTACTGTTATATCAAGTAGAGTTCTGAGAATTTCATCCATTGAGGTTTGCTGTGTACTGCATGGCACGCGTTGAACATTGTTGAAAATATTGCAACATGATTGAATTTAGTGCTCATGGAGAGTTATTCCTGGCGCTGAAGTATGTATACTAGCACTTTCATTAACAATGAGTTCCAAAAAGAAAATAGCTTCTCAAATATTCGAGAGCTCAGCGAAAAAGTCAAAAATTCATCAACTCCAATACGAAGTTAGAATTACTGCAGTGAACTCAACTCAACTCAGAGAACAACTGAGACCAAATGTCTCAAATATAGTTTGCAAATATTTCTGCTTTAGTCTCATAATCAATGATTGAAAGTTAACATAACTAAAAACAATTTTCTTATTATGGACAGCGTTAAAAGATTTTAAGAGTAAATTTAATTCAATAGATTGGTTAGCAGGTTCTAATATTAGTGTATATACTTATAAAGCTTTCATAGCCATGTTCGTTTGTATACTTAATTCTATGGTTGCCTCAGTATACTTTCGTACACTTTACTTTGTATACTTAACTGCATAAGGTTGTTTGCATACTTCACTTTCAGTAATGAAATAGGCGATGTTTAGCAGCCTTCTCGCGGAAAAACATCGGGCAAAATTCAGCATTGTGCATTCAGTTATAACATAATGCAGTATTCAGTGCACTCATTCTAATAAAGTGCCAAACTACTCCCTCTCGCAAGCTGTATTGTGGATACAATCTGTCACAAATGTCGACTTTCTAGGAATATGCCCTGTAATTTTATCAAGTATAAACAGAGCAGATGTTTTTGGTAGTGGTTTTAATTGTTATTAAAAAGAAAACTGATATTGATGTCAGAAAAAACTTTAAAGAACTGTACAGCACATCGAAGATAATAATGGTTTGAGATGTTTAAAAATTCATGTCACTCAAGTCTTGGCCGATTATGTCGACCCAGATTTGAAGTCTCTTTCGAAAGTTGGTCATGGTCACTTGAATTTTGTACCGCAGAGCATTCGTTAGCTATTCCTGCTTTCAAAACTTTAATACGAGGACTAAAAACAAGTCTCGCAGGAATCCGAGTGAACGTCGACAACCATGCAATATTTGATCATTTTGTTGGAACAATAGACCGTCAGAAATATGATCGATGAAGAAAAATTCAACGACGCGAGGATAGAGCAAGCTCGCCAGCATTTTACAATAACAATTGAAAATCACAGTAACGTTATTTTTTTAAATATAAGGGATCCAAACGCTGAAAATTTCAGGCACAGATGAAATACTTTTCAGACTGCAGTAGCCGTCGGCGCAAATTACGAGGGTTATTGTCAGACAAGTATTGATAGTTTTATAAATTAAACATTCTCGATAAATGAAAGTGCATTTTATCACTGCCGATCAAAGCAGCTGCTTGTAGAATGCTCTGTACGATATATCGTTGGATTTTAGTCAGCCCATTATAAGTACATCATTCCCAACAGCAATCATTCGTGAAAAATCATTCAGCAATCAAAAAATCAGCAATCATTTTTCACGTCAAGCAAACTTTTTGACACAGCACTGATGGATAACATTTGTAAAAAATAGCGACTGCATTCCAACACCAAGGCTCAGTGATCACATATAAGCTTCCAGATTGAATTAATTCATAGAGGAATTTGACTTGATCAATATGTGTTTCATTATCACCTCCTCAAATGTTTTACCTTGTGAATGTTATAGGTTCGGCACAATTCAGGCAACGTCTCTGGTGTTGGTGTTGGTGGCGTCAGCGAGTGCTCTGCCGCAGGCACCTCGCCAAGTATGTGTTAGTTATACTTTATGGATGTAAGTTATGCGCAGTGGATGTGAGTTATGCGCAGTGGATGTGAGTTATGCGCAGTGGATGTGAGTTATGCGCAGTGGATGTGAGTTATGCGCATGTAGATGTGAGTTATGCGCAGTGGATGTGAGTTATGCGCAGTGGATGTGAGTTATGTGCAGTGGATGTGTTAAGCCGATCCAGCTCTGGAATGAACTCGGAAATTTGTTATCAATATGTACATTTTCCCAACGGAAATTGGTTCAATTGCTTTTTTATGGAATACTTCAAGGTTTAGTGACACAATTTGGTTGAACGTTACAAAGGTTGTGTTGTCACACTGAGCACAGTAGGATTCAGAGACTCGAGAGAACGAAGAAAACTTCTACGACTCCCCACCAGATATCTAGCTTGAAAAGATGATCTCCGTTTCTGTTTCATGAAATACATTGAGTCAGTTTCTTTAGATAATTGTTTATAGAGCAGTATGAAATTTCTACAGGCCTACATTTTGCGATCAACTTCCTTGATATTAGCAAAATATACTACGAATTTGAACTTCCA
>JACJUY010000027.1:87214-101270 GCA_014220935.1 Platorchestia sp. MABIK
TTTCTGCTTGCGTAAATTAGCGACGTACCGTTTAATCAGTTAGAACATTTTTTTGGTCAAGAATCATATCCTACATCCGATATTGACGAAATTTTTGACATCTTATATTACCTGTACTTCAATAATTATAGTTATTGGTTGTTATACACGAAACATTGCTTAGAGCAAAATTAAAGTCTTTCCTAGCGTCGAGCACTCATTTATTCATTCAAAATATAAACCTTGTTTATCTCAGTCTTTTACTTAACGTTCACTCTAGGCACATTCAAGAAATACATCTTAAAAGAATGTTTTTTTTAAGCATTAAATGTTGGAATGCTTCAAATTCTTCTTTTCATTTGACAATGTTTTATTGCGTGTGAAAAGCCCGAAATATTTGAATGCGAAATACTCAGTAAAAAAAATGACGTGAGAAAATTGAGGATATTGCAGAATTTTTTAACTCAAACCATGCAACTGGTGAATTGCAGTTTAAGAAGCGTGTTGCCGAGCATTACCGTGAAGTAAAATTGGGCCTTTTTTATTGAACTTTTTAAATTTTTGATGCACACGATCGATTTTCAGGACAACAGGATGCTACTGTTGCAGTTCTTCCTCGTTAAAAATTTAAATCATGATTTAGCATCTTTGTCTACCATTTACGTGACTATCAATCATCTAAGCGCAATCACGATTTTTTAGTGATTTGATGACTTTCCTGCAACTAATTATTGCCTTGCCCTACCGTAATTAACGCTTATCCATTTCTCATGACTTGTAATGAGGCGGTGCAAAAAATGGTTGCTTCTCTCCTGTCGTGTAAACAAGATGGAGCGCCCTGCAGTGTGCCGGTTTCTTTCTATCTCATAAGGGTGAAAAGTAAAACACATATTCATCTTTTTGATTGGGATGTTAGTCCCATTTTGAAAAACCATGAGTAGTAACTTCAAATAGTTAAGCGAGTACTGGCTGGAGTATAAATGAGTCAATCTCACCGCTTGCAGAAATATAATCAAATCAGAGTATTAAAAAAAGTGGAAACGATGATTATTTGTGCAATTTTTATTTTAATTATTCTAAGGATTTTCTCATCTCATCAATCCTAGTTTTTTCATTTCGTATAGCATTAAACTATAGCTAATCTGTCATGCTGCACTTGTGACATGCTCATGTGAAACCCTATCTTGATGCTGCCAATTTTCTTCTGTTTCAGAACAAATAACGTCACTCAACAACAACGGTCGGTGTGATGACTGCGACCCCGCCGAACAAAGTCGACTGAATGAAAGCATTTATTATTTCGTCAAGAGCTACAGGGAGAAGTACCCGGACTTGTGGGACCGAGTCCTGCCTAGGGTCATCCACATCATAGCCAATAGCAGAGCTTAACAAAACTATGGTAGTTCCAGACTGAAATTTTGTGTGGTCGCGGCTGTTAAAACGTCCTGTTGATGTTAGTCGACGTCATAGGTTCCTGAATGTTTCAGCGAGGCAGGCAGACAGAATGTAAGTCTATAATTTTAGCTAATTTTCAGGGAAAATGTCAAACTCTCCAAGGAGCTCACCTACGGGGCATTATTATTCTAACTGTTATTTTGAACTTTCGCTACATTGGCAAGATTGTTTAGAGTTGTGCAAAAGTTTACTGCCCTATCTTGAACAAAGACATTTTTCTTCATGTTAAGGTAAGTTTGAATGTTAAAAAATTCATTCTTTCAGTTTTGATGTTTGTTGTTAAAATAACTAGTGGTAAATTCCCAGTAAAGATAATCATAGAAAAACACACTTTATTCGTAAAATGTAAAATACACGTACTGTGTGTGTTTAAGCGAAGTAGCAAAATAATGTCCAATTAGGACCTAAAATGATATATCAGGATGTTAACAACTTTAAAATAATTGATAAACATAGATCAAATTGTCACAATTTATACCTCAATATAGGTGAGCTAATGATTGCGTTTTCGTGAGTAAAAGACATTCATCCTTTCAAAATATAATTTTTCGATGTGCTACCAATAAAATTAACTGATTTTATTTTGTTTCTCAATGATCCCTGGCAGACTCTAACTCGCAAATGAGAAACAGAAGATATCATATTTCCTGCGAATTTTGAATATGAACGTATTTCCCTATAGGAGTTTGAAACTCTTATTTTCACAGTATTATTATTACATTGAACACGAGGAAGAATAGAATTACTCGAAAAAAGTATTCAAGGTGCAGTGTAGGTAAGTTATTGTAAGTCTGCCTCGGACGCCTCCGCTTCTACCTCCACCTTTGATGATAGCGGACGATGTGGTGCGATGGTACGCCGCTCATCAGATGCTCTGTGTCCTCTCCGATTTTAATCTAAACTACTTATTTTCTCAAGCAATACATCAGTAAAATACTATTACATGCAGTCATGATACCATTACATGAAGTCCCGATGGAACTACATTTCAATGATTCTTGGGCATCCTTTATAATCATCATCCGACATTTTCAAATTCGTTCAACCTAGCTAAGACGCTTGACTTTAGCGTACGCTGGAATGATTACATTGGGGTTCAGAACGAGAGAATAGAAAATGATGGGAATTTACCATACTCAAATTTATTATTGTTATGGCTTATAATGATGAGGCTTTATAATCAGAAGCTGGATTTTACATATACTCGCTTACAATAATACGTTTGAGCGTTTACAATGAGAACTTGAGAAGTTGAACCGGGAAGTTGAAAATAAAAACTAAACGGACTCATCTCTACGATTAATACTGTTCATAAACAATCCTGACGTGAAAAAACTCGTCCTCTAATAACCTGAGTACATATACGGTAATGCTAAAATTCATAAGAATGATCCTCCGTTAACGCCGATACCCGGTTACTGCCGTCATTTATCCCGCTGCAAAGACCTTGAATAGAATTATAGCGCCGTATAATCTGCATAAATATATGTTACGTCCAACTGACGAATTTGTTGCCTTGTTACGTAGTAATACTCCGAGTTGTATACTGGCCTCAGTAGTTGTTGAATCCATGTTCAATAATGTACCCGCTTCCGATAAGATTGAAATAATTTTAGATTGCGTGCACAATAGCGAAAAACTTTTTCCGACTAATCCGAAGCCAATTTTCGACATGTTCATGATGGCTTGTTCCACCAGGTAGATGGCGTTGCTACAGGTTCCCCTTTAGAACCAACGTTGGCCAACTTCTATACATGCCCTTCTTGGAAAACCTGGTGATTAACACCCATCCAAACTGACATTGTGCTGATATTTTCATACAGCTGACTTTGTACTGATATTTTCATACAGCTCACATTGTACTGATATTTTCATACAGCTCACATTGTACTGATATTTTCATACAGCTCACATTGTACTGATATTTTCATGCAGCTGACTTTGTACTGATATTTTCATACAGCTCACATTGTACTGATATTTTAGTAGAAGTAGAGGGTCTTGAGCAAATATTAAAAAAAAAATATGACAGATAATTCAGTGTTAAGTTTTACGAAAGAGTTGGGTGTGCATATGGGACACTGCCATTTCTAGATGTCTAGGTTGAAAATTCTCAGGGTATTTTTCAGAGATCAGGGTATGCCAAGCCTTCTCGTACTGGAGAAACCATTAATTGTGATTGTGGTGCTCCGCAAGTATACAATGAGTGTCTTTTTATAATTTTATAAATTGAGCTTGTAAAGTGTGCAGCCGCTGGGCAGATTTTATTCTGAAATGCTAAGAGTTAAACGGTTGTTAGTCAATAACCATTTCCCCAATGCTCTGATTGATAAAAATATTAGTAACTTTTTGAACCGTCTTGAACAGTAACAGTAATCCTAGACTTAACAGATGTCATATTAATATATTTTGTGAAAACCAAATGCATCAGAAAAAAAAAGTTGAATAACAAGTCTTCAAGAACATTGTAAAAACTTTTCTTAAGCCAACAGATCCAGATATGTTAATTAAAGCCTGTATGTATTCTAAAAATCGTAAAATCTGTGACCATTTGGTGAAAAATAATATTTCCGGATTCAGGGTCACCGATGTAGACAGTCAGTATAATAAACCATGTGCGCCAGAGACAGAGTTAGAATGACAAATAAATCTGAGAGCTTTAGCATCTTTAGGCATTTTAATTAATCACTTGAACGAGCACTTTATTCTAAGTTTGCTACAGTTCAATTGGCTCTCTTTAAAGCACAAAAATTACTTTTGTTTTGTTCTTGTCGATCTCATGCCATGCTGCTATCTCATATTGTAGAAATGGAGAGACTGATTTTCTAAACAGTATATCAAACGTTATTCAGATAAGAAATTTTTTACTTTATTGAGACTTTTAATAGATTTTGATATTTTATTACTCATATACGAGATTTGCTCTTCTTAAAGTTTGATTTGTTTTGGTATATATAGGTATATATAGGTATATATACCAAGCCTTTTTCTCTTATAGTAGAGAGTAAGATTCGTTTTGGTAATTGGTATAAAATTGGATAAGTTAGTTTCTTTCATCCGGCCATCGCTGATTTTGTTCAGTGCAAGTAATGCATTTTGATTCCAAGAAATGCTGAAGATCGTTTTATCGTCATTAACATATTACGCTCACTTTGAGTGTCATTAAAACTTTTTCTTGTTAACCTTTTACTTTGCTTGTTATTATTCTAAAATTTCACTAGGAATGCTTGAGAAGAAATCATAATCATCAGCAAAAAGAACCCATTTGCCTTATGAAATACGTTTTACAAGATCGTGGATGCATATTTATAATAATAGAGGTACCAAAACTGATCCTCGAGGAACGTCAAGTACCCCCGGGAGTAACTAAACACAACAAATTATTAACAATTCGTCAGAAATACTTTAAAATATTTTTTGAGGAGCATGTCATGCGTCTTGTCTGATGTGCTTCGAGTAGGGCTGGACTCCTGTGCAAGGTTACTGCTGAGTTTGATGGCCATGAGTTGATCCAAAGATGCTTTAACGTATTCTTCCTTTTCTTTTTCCTCTGTCTGGGAGTCAGCTGCAGCCAGTCACCTTCATCTTCTCATGTAGTCAATTGAGTGCGCAAAATAATCAGGTGATCTGGTTGCACAGGGATAATGTTGCTTGGCTTCGTATGATTTACAAGGTATTTAACAATGTGAACTGTATCCCAAGGTCTGTTGAAGAACCTCTATATCCGTGCTTGAAACCCTGCCCTTCACATTGGGGGCTGCTAGGAGTCACACTCGTCAGTTTGGTCGGTGTTTAAAACCTTAATTTGTTTGGGATGGAATTTATTATCCCTGATCCGCGTTCGGCCGTGCTCATATGCAGTCGTTCAAGTGGGCCTTGAATGTTATTCATTTATGAGTCGATACGTTTGTAAGTTTCGTAGGCCTCAGAAGACTCTTCTCATGTTAGATGTCTTAAGATGATGTTCGTGTAAGAAACAATTCTACGTTTAAGAAGTATATGTATGGGCACTGTTTATTGAAAATTACCAAAGAACTTAGGACAGTTTTTTTGGAGAAGAATTAAAATGGTGAAATACATTAGTCAGAGGATAAATGAGCCTCTCTTGTTCCTGGCGATAAGATGTTCAAACCTCTAAAAAATTTTTTGCATTTTACGTTGAATTTAACTCTGTGTCTTCGGTTCTCAACTTTTTATAGTGAATTAATTAATCCTCAACTCTTATGTCATAGAATTACAAAAAACGTTAGAGTTGGCGTATTTCCCCAGCTCTGGATTAGTTTTATCTAACTTAAGGTCTAAATAAAGTAAAATGTGCAGCTAGCGAACAAGTTTTTGCCATGAAGAGCTACGAAAATGACGAGCGATCGTTGAGCTAAATAAAGAGGATGATGCGGTTTTTCTGCCCCAGACTGGGTACAGTGATAAGTCTGAGTTTTCTGCCGTTTGTTTTGCGCTACAGCTGCGAATTCCGAGCTGCTTAATCCTCGGAGAAATCCCAATAGTGGCCGTGGAACTACTGACAGGACACTGATCATATTTTATTGCCCAGGGTGGTCATGCTGTGTTTTATGAATTTATGATAAGGAGAAATTAAAGGTGTGTGAGAAATATTAGCCACGAATAAACTTAAGTTTTTGAGTAGAACACTTAAACATTTTCTCATCTTAAAGGTAAACCATTGCTCGTCACATTAGTTTAATAACAACTGATATGTCGTGAGATCATAAACTTTTCATTACTAAACATCATTAGCTGTACTTCATATCTTAGGTGTGACTGAAATTCGTTCGCTTGAGAGATACGAAATTCAGAGCCAATTCTAGTTCAATCTTCGTTGAATAAAAATAACTGGTCACCGGGCACACAGGGCAGAATTTGGTGGCGTCTGTACAGAGCCTTTGACTCCTCTGAACCTGTTCCACACCTGGTGTCGGCTGAAGGATGCACTCATTCAACATTAAATTTATTAAAGTCAGAGATGTACTGTACCGCCCCAGCGTTAAATACACTTGATGAGAAAGCCATGAAGCCTTCTTAGTAATGTTCCTCAGTAAATTTCACTATATTGATGCATGCGATCGTTTTAACAGCATTGAAAACATAATCACATAAAGTGCAGAATAATGACAATGAAGTGTCGGAAAAATTAATTTTAGTGTTCTTATCATGCACGTGAGTTAAAACTCGACAACTGTGACATTGACGAGAATATACATATATCAATAGCTGCTGTAAAAATTTGGTTGTTTGTGGAAGTTATTTTTTCTTATTGAAACGAAGTGTTAGGTTTGGAATGAGTTATTAACCCTTACCATGCACAATTTGTGCCGCAGATCGGTTCCAGCATTTCTCTAAGCAGCGCTAGTTTGAGGATAAAAAGTTTATTGGATTAACATCGAGGGTCTGAAAGTCTGCAATTTTTGGAGGAGGACATCTAAAATTTAACGTAAGCATTCCGTAAGCTTGTAGCAGTTTGAACAGTTCAGATGAATATAAACTGGGAGGAAGCAGCTTCAACGAGTCAAAACTTTCTACCAGAGTTAAGGGGACCAACCCATTTTCGGGCCTAATGCTGTTACAAGAAAAATGTTGTAAATTTTGTTAATATATATTTTATACATGTAACATGCAATTCACAGTGACGATTTGAAATTATGCATGCATATTATTTGTAGATGATAGTACAACATGAATACAGCATTCAAGGAAAAACATATCCATTGTATTACATTTTACCAAAAAATTAATTTCTTTAGCTTCTTAAAAAAATCCTTAGATGGAGAGCTATTGTGCCCTAAAATTATATGGGGCTACGGGCATTATGTTTTTTCCTCTCAATATTTGCACAAACATTGCATGGTATGGGTTGTTTTGGCACCCATGCACTTTACGAAAGAAGAGTTTTCATTTCAAGACATTTCATAATCCATTGTAATGTATCTTTAATGTGTCAAATTCATCGGAAATAATTGTTTTTCTTTCTTCCTTTCTTTCCTATGTTTATTCTATAAAATACGGAGCGCTCTACATTCATTAACCTGATGACATGAATGAAATCATTTTTACTTTTCCACTTGAGTAAATCCCCATTTTGACAGTCAAGTGTACGCTTAGAATAAGAGTCCTGATGCTGAAATAGTCAACGAAGCTAAAAAATATTAAGATATAATGAAACAAACAGAACCTTACAGCTTGTTTTTCTAATTTTGACTTAGTGTATGCATACATTTATCAATTGTAAATGATGTGTCATTAAATAAAAAATCATTTAAAAAAAAGTAAATTCTCTCTAAAATCGTGACTTACTGACAAAGCCCGTTAAAGCTTTCCGATGTATGTATGAAATGTATGTATGAAGTTTATTGTTTCGTGACAGTTCATTGTTTTCAGCCGCGCTAGAAAGCGAAGGAAGGAGACACAAGGCAATGAGATTCTCATCTCTCCCTGCTGAGCTGCCGATGCTCATGCAACAAAATGTAGCTCAAGATTATCTCCTCATTCATCAAAGGGTTGGCGCTGCTTTATTTCACAGGGCTTCATCGTTATGAACTGCAATTATTCTGCATTCTAAATTCATTTTTCTGTAAAAGTACGAGTCTAAGTTTCGCTTATCGCTGGAATAACAGAACTTGTGAAAGTCAGGTTATGTGAGGTGCCGTGGAGCAGAGTGTCCTCTTGGTTGAATTATCCCTCGAAATAGTCGACCTTGCTGTTCAGAACCGCCTTTCTTTGGTAAGAACTTTAAAAAAATGAGAATGGTAATTGTAGCTCTCTCAATTCGTTTTTAGGAGACCAATGTAAAAACCATAAATGATTTGCGTTGTGTATTTGTAGACTCATTGATGCGTTTTCTTCTCAAGCTTTCATTTCTATTTTATATCCCAAAATCTGGCTGCTAGCAAAAAGAAAATTTATCCCCACGCAAGAGATTTTTCTTTTATCAACAGTCCATTATGTCATTTATGCATTGTTGTCTTGCTGAGCGAAGGGTAAAATTTTGGAACTTTTTTCATGTCGGATAAAATCCGAGGGTTTCTACAATATCTTTCGATTTGCGAGCTATGATATATTACACAACTAGTTATATCATTCAACATGTATTACTCAAGCACACCACACAAGAACAGAATGCTTTCTGGGAAAAACAAGCAAACGAAGAAACGAGACAGCGACAACACAGCCTATACCACGACCAACTGGAATCCAAGCAATCGCAAGACCGGTTATTGTACCATAGAGCTTCACATGGTACAATTAAACTACATTTGACTGCAGAGCAAGAAAAGTATTCTCAATGACTGTAAAACGACGCAGAAAAGAGAGTGGATCCTGGAAGAGAAATCTTACGAGAGAGCTGGTAACCATTTTGGTTGACGAGTGACAGACGACGTGAGACTTTTTGAAACTGAGGACAATTAGAAGGCGGGATCATTACGAGTATACACTAAAATAGTAGGTAGATATACACTAAAAACAGGTTGAAGAACATATTTTTTTCAATTGCAGGGTTGTCCATAAGTAACTCAAGTTAAAGTTGCTCATAGGTCACGAAGTAGTTAAGTTACACTAACGTGATAAATATTCATACTGAATTGGTGATCTGGGCGAATGTAAAGAATATCTTACATATCACATAGAAACAGTTTTACCATCATAAATATTTTTCCCAAACGTCACTGATATCTGAAATTTCATGAATTACGATTGATCTTTGCCGGCCCGCCTAAAAAGGTCCAGGAAGAAATTTTCTTTTCTTAATATGGATGATTTCCCGTCAGGAATTTGGCAGCCTCGCAGGTAATACATTTCCTGAACACGTCGCTTCTTATCCCGAATGTCATCCTCATGTTAGCTCAAACTTATCGCAAACGAAACTTTTCTAAATACTTGCACTAAAGACAGAAGGAGCGATTTGTTGTGGTTTTCGTTTTAGCAAATAACTGTTGTTGAAGACTGACAGTCCCATCTGAGCATCGGATGGCAATTCATTATATGGGAACAAATTCTGAACGATTCCGTCATTCCTCCACAAACTAATGAAATTTACCATCTGCCAACAGTTTTAATTAGACAGAAATGTAATGGGCATGAAAAGAAATGTTTTATTTGTTGACCTTTGTATTTAACCACGGCCGAGTTTTAACACTTAATATTCGAGGGCAATCTGGACAAATAGAATAACGAACAACAAGAGTTGAAAAAAATTAGATCGATTAAAACTTCGAAGCGATACGACTAACATTTTTCTTCGACTTCAACAAAAATGTCTGCTTAACCGAATTTCCACGAACCAATTCAAATTTGGCCATTTTCCGGACATCCATGGGATAAAGTCCGCATTTTTCGCCCCTTGCACGACATAAATTCTTTACAAATTCTTCAGTAACAAATTTCCTTTCGAATTACCGTAAGAGAGGAAAAAATTTTTGAAGCATGCTTCTACTAAAATCAATATCCTAAATCTCGTGCAAACTACTTCATTTAGATTCTTTATTTTTACCGCATATTTGACGTACAATTAACAACAGAAGTCTGCTTATGATGTTTTAGAATTGAGGATTCAATTAAGTTTAATCGTCTTAGACACGATAACAAAAAACTGAGCCATGAGTTCGAAAGACAACTCTTCAGACTGACTTCCAATTCTAGGGAGTTACGATCGAACACCCAAAAAGTCACTCTTGAACGCTAATTTAGCGATTCTCTCTTACTAGCAGTCTTACAAATAAGCTCAAGCATGCGCGATTGTAGTGTCATGTGCTCTTTAGAATCTCTGGAGCTTGCTGACGATGTGCAGCACGTTGGGCAGGATGATTTGCCACTGCTGAGGGTAGCGGGTGGAGAGACCCTGCACGAGGTTGTACAGCAGTCCGTCGATGTGAGCGATCTGTTCTGGGGAGCAAGCCACGCAGGTGCCCTGAGTTTTGGCTCGGTGAATTGCATCTGAAAAACGAGGTTCCAGTTAGATCATTTCGCGTGCAATTTTATAGATCTTGGGGAAAAATGTTGTGGAACGACGATTGCTTAGGGAAATGGCTGAACTACACATGAAAATTACTGTTTAGTGCGTCTGAAACCTATTACGTGATGGAGGTGAAATGAATCTGTAATGCAAGAAAAATACTTTTTACCGCATATGACTAGAATTATATGTTCCACCCGTAATAATTTCCCCTTCAAACGTTCTCAGACAATGACTATTTAACAAAGTTAGCTGAAATGATGGTGTGGCAGGCATGGTCTGATATTTCCTCGTATTCCCCCAAGAGTGTTCAACTAAGAAAATTTATCCGAAGGAAAAAATTGCCAGCTTTTTACTGATGGCAGTGTCCACACACCGTAGTGCAGTACCGTTTTATTGAAAAAAATCTAAAAAAATGCATAAAGTGAAAGCTGGTAAAATCATTCAGCTACCATGAAAGTTTGTTACAGGTAAAGCCTTCGATAGTGAAATTCTTCCAAGTTTAAGTTCCTAAATAAGAGAGAAATAATTAAAAGTTGGTTACGTATTGGTGGTGTTAGCGTAAACAAAAGAAATTCGCTCAAAAACAGAGGCCGAATTTTCAAAAATTTTACTTCATCGTAGTGGTCCGACAATGAATGTTCACCAATGAACTTGTTTCGCCCACTTGCTTATTTTCATGGCTAAACATTTAAAGATTTACCCTTTTTAAAGTAAAATTTGAGCCCATAACACAGGGCAAACCAGCAGTGTAGGCAAATGTTGCTTTTTTGACAGTAGAAAAGGAAAAACAGTACGTTTGGACATAAAAAATATGTGGGAAATAGCGAAGCCGACTCGTGAACCTTTACTGCCTGCCATGCCGTTTCGACAATGTAAGACTTTTGGAAATCAGACCCGATTGAAACTGCTCGAGTTTTTTAGATTCAATCGAATCAATATTTATGAGATGATGAAACGAACTACAAAATCCTCTGAATGCAACTTGAGATGTTTAGGGAAACTTTCAGATAATTGACTTCCACCAGACTGGGAAATACTCATAAATTCAGGGCAGACATATTACATATTTGATTGATAAACAAATAGGTACTCACCCAGCAGCGCTAGAGCAGTGGGTGACTGGCATTGAAGAGCGTCTTGGAAACAACCAGTCAAGATATTCACAGATTCTTCGTTCCTTAAGAAATTCTCAATATCTTTGTTTGTTAGGGTAAGGAGCGTTGAATGTTGAGCTGCGAGAGCCTCTAGGTTCCCAACTTGGGCTCCTGAAGGCAGGAAAACGAAGGAGTTTTGGCTCTCAGCTCCCTGAGATGCTGCTTCTTCGGCTCCTCCTTCTCCAGCTTCTTGTTCAGCACCAGCCTCTTGTTCAGCGCCAGCCTCTTGTTCAGCGCCAGCCTCTTGTTCAGCGCCAGCCTCTTGTTCAGCGCCGGCTTCCTGTTCGGCACCACCCTCTTGTTCGGCACCAGCCTCTTGTTCAGCACCGAGTTCTTGTTCAGCGCCGGCCTCTTGTTCAGCGCCGGCCTCTTGTTTAGCGCCGGCTTCCTGTCCAGCAACGCCCTCCTGCTCTGCACCTTCTTGCCCTGCAGCGTCACGGTCAGCAGCACCTTCAGCCACTCCTTCTTGTTCGGCAGGTTCTTGCTCTGCTGCTTCTTGGCCCGCAGCTCCTTTTTCTGTTTCTTTTTGGCCGGCTCCTTCTTGTTCTCCAGCTTCTTGCTCTAAAGGATTTGACTCGTTGCCTTGTTCAGCTGCTTCTGGTTCGGCAGTTTCTTGTTCTGCGGCATTTTGATTAGAGGCCTGAAGACCACTGTTTCTTTGAGCATCACCAGCCTGTCCAACTTGTGGCTGCTCGGAAGCTTCTTGCTCTGCTGCTTCTTGTTCTGAAGCTCCTTCTTGATTTATAGCCCCATCAGCAGCTTCTCCTTGAGTTTCTGAGGCTTCTTCAATGGCTGCTGCGTTATTGTGGCTTCCCTCTTTGTTCTCTTCTTGTCCAACTGGTGCAGTTTCCTCCTCATGGCCAGGCTCGTGATGGAAAGCTGTATCCTTGCTGTTTATTTCTGAACCTTGCTTTCCTTCCGCTGGATGCTCATGCTTGTGGCCGATATCGTGCGGCAGCGCGCATGCGACAGCCACCAAAAGCGCCAACGTTACAATCCACGTCACTTGATGAGCCCTAAAATGCAGAGGAAAACGTTAGTAAAAATTCGAGTTTATGTGCTAAGATAGGTTCGAATTACTGAAAATTTCCATCATCCTCAATAATTAAACATTTAAAATTACATCAGTCGTCTCTTACAGTACATTGTTGTGACACTGATATCGTTTAGCTGTGGTGAACTATACACACTATATTGAGTGGATTTGGGGAGAAAAGTTCTTTCGAAACGATAAAGGCCTTTCATATAAGTTTGAAAAATAAAGGAAGCAAAATTTCCACAATTCAACGGAAACTATTTAGTGGAAATTAAAACAAACAACTTTTTTACAGAAATATGAATGTTGTTAAATTGTATAACCAGGAATGAATAACAGATTAAGTAAAGAAATCAGTTTTGGGCATAAAACACGAAAAAAATTAATTAATTTTAAAATTTTGTGATAAAAATTCTACGAGAAACAAATGGGTTTTAGTGGTCCTATTCGATTTTTTTCAATTCAGTCCGATTAAAAAAAAATAAATAAAGTGACTTGATCATACGACCCGTGTTAACTTTTTGAGTAAAACTGACTAAAAACCTCTTCGTCAGATATGTAAACGGATGGAATTCGTTTGTTACTTTTAGCAGTTTAGAAGTAAGTTACGAGGAACATTCTGCCAATCATCGAAGCGATCGATGGAACGATTAATCTTAGATGACGGATATTGGTATAAAAATCCTCGTGACGCATTATTTTGTTCTCTCTAACTCCAAGCACGATGGGAAACGGGAAAGCCGACACGCATTTGAGGCGCTGGAGTGAAAGGAGCTCAGCTCACAAAAACGATTCGGTCTGCCGAAGCAAAACGAAATTACAGAGGCAGTGCTTGTGAAAGGAACCCTCGAGTTCACCTTGCGTGCGTCTGCAACTCGCACTGTCTTCACACACGCACGACTTGCGTGTTACGTACGACACCACGACGCTATTACAACACACAGTACCTACGGTAAAAGTGTTTCCACGTTCGCATTACGCTGACACAGGTCGTAGTGCATTGGACATTACGGCTTTGAGTGAAAGGATATTTTTAATGCCATTTCATTTCGAAGCACTGTTGATTTGGACCGCGGTAAAGAAATGCAGAGGAAAAGTGTCGCTTCCTAGCTTTGTACATTACAACAGTCTTTAAAATAAAGGACGTTTATTTAGGAATGGAAAGATTGCAAGGTGTTATGTTTTTGATAATTTTTATAATCAATACGCTTCAAGGCTATAAGAAGATTAGATGTAAAAGTTGTGTCGAAGAAAACAAAGACATCTGAGGTGTTCCAATGGTATTTTCCCTAACGTACATTCGATCTTTAAAGATGAGTAAATATCTATAAAATTCCTCGTTACTTTGAGCTGCGGTAAGTTTTCCCAATCGAGATAAAATGTCGAGGAAACGATGAACTGAAGACTCGACACTTGGAGGAGGAGCTTTGCCTTCTTTGAGGGATAGGTCGTGTTTCATGGATG
>JACJUY010000027.1:101302-158538 GCA_014220935.1 Platorchestia sp. MABIK
CATGAGAGATATTGCAGAGGCATATTTAGCAATTTTAAGAGTTGCTGACACTTTTGCCTTTGTAATTTGGCTTGAGGGACTGCGCTATCGCTCTGGCTTCACAAATACGTGTATCTTGACTTTGACACATTTTTGAAGTTTAGAAATATTGTCCAATTTCTATCAACAGGTTTTAAAGTGTTCCAGTTCTCCACGTGACAGAATTTGAAAAAAGTAACTGCAAATTCGAATTTTATCACTTGAGATCTGGAACAATTTCGTTAGGTTGAGAAATTGTAAAAGAATTTCAGTGTTTTAGGGGAACCTAAGTAAGTGATTTATGGGTTCTAATTTAATTTAATTCTTGAAATATGTTTGAGCGAGTTTTCCATTTAATCAAGAGAAAAATCTCTCATTTGCTTCCCGATTTGTTTCAATTATTACAAAGAAAGTAGCGAGTCGTACCTGATTCATGAATTATTTAGATTAGGGAACGTTAACTTTTTAACTAAAACTGGTGACACTCTCGTCTAAAAAATTTTTGTTGCATTGCAAAACTCCTACTTTCTCACTCAAAAACTGACATACTCTTGCATAGTTCATCTGCTTCTAAACTACTGCGCATTTCATCTAGAAGCATCACCAATTTTCACTCAGATGCCAGAAAATGGTGAAAGGAATCAACACGACAGAGTGTTGACCGTAGAGTATTGATTGTGCAGCTCTCTCAAGAAGATTTAAAAGGTGAAATTTGAAAGTGAAGGGACTGCCTTATAAGAAAGTGGCCCTGGGTCAAGTCTGCGGGTCATTTTGTATCGAACGATCCATTACAACACGTGCAAAAATGAACCGGGAGGGCCTTTTTTGGAGAGTGCGAGCTCAAACTTCAAAGGTTGCGTCGAGTTGAGGGACGCCGAGTTTCTTTTGATGTGATCTGATGGCTGGCAAATGCTCAAGATCAAGTACTGTTACTCATGGCTGTTGGCCAGACGTGACATTTTGTAAAGCGTTGAAACCTTGATGTGTACTGGTTATCTACTTACATACACAAATATTTTAATGAACATCCGATAAAAGATGTATTTCAAATGATCGGCTCAATTCGAAGCTCAACGGTCATAGGACCACCGAAAAGACAGAAAAAATTGAGTGACGAGAAGTAAAATTTCTTGTTTTTTGATGCAGTTAGAGTTGAAGAAATACTTAATGTTGAATTCAAATACATGTTAATTACTAGAGGGTAAATTCTTCTCAACTAAGGATGCTTGTATCGTTCCAGGGCTTGAGAAACAATTTCTGATGATGAATAATCATCCATTTATTCTTAATGAAAGGATTTCGTCGTACACGTAAGCTCTATACTACGTTCTCTCTATTCATCTAAATTTGATTTTTTATAGCAGCAGGGGTGTTCATGGCGTTAAATATCAACGGCGCCCGCTATGCCACCTCACGACCTTTCGACCATGTGATTCATCAAATTCGTTTGATATCAACTTTTTACGATTTAGAACTCGTTTCATCAGTTTGAATAAATTTAGAGGCAAGTAACAACTCATTTCACTCTATGAGGGTTTGAACAGCACTACTCCAGTGATTTTAATATCGCACCTTGAAAATTCTAGTTCAAGAGTTATACAGAAAGATTGCTCCATGTGGGCTGTAGGAAGTGACCTCGTGTGAACACTTTTCTTGTCATTTCAGAAAATTTTAATCATACTGTAAATCAGTAACAGAATTGGGAAGCACTTGATTTCTTGAATAGAATTTTTTAGAGAATGCTCGTATTGATCTCTTCGTTCAAAGTTTATTAAGCTTATTTGGATGGAAATTATTCAAATGAAAAACTTGCAAAATCATGTATTTGGTTCTCCAGTTGTATTCCATGCATAACTATGTAACTTGAAAAGAATCCTGTGGTTGTCACAGCTCTCTCAGTCATGCTCACGGTATTCAGATTCCACCAAAAAAAAACAGCAATTTAAAAAAAATCCCTTAGATGCCGCG
The DNA here is from genome assembly GCA_014220935.1 of Platorchestia sp. MABIK. NCBI lineage: Eukaryota > Metazoa > Arthropoda > Malacostraca > Amphipoda > Talitridae > Platorchestia > Platorchestia sp. MABIK. Next base: position 103,289 of record JACJUY010000027.1, read on the forward strand.
GCTCTCATAGTCAAGCCCTCGGGTCTCATAATTTACACAAAACAGGTAATTCTAAAGAAATCTTCTGGAAGCGACAGTCGTCCCTGCCATGCTCACAGTTCCTATATCTCACACAAAACTGAAAATTTACAAAAAGCCTGAGGGCGCAACATTCCTCTTTTGACTCGGCCGCAGGGCCCGTACTCACATGCTTCCAAAGCGACAGCAGCACGACCTCTGATGGTCAAGTCAGACGAGTTCATTCTTATAACTGAACGTTCCCTCACAGGTTTGACCTTCATCTCTCCTCAGCCCAACTGCAGTTCAACTTTTTTTAAATCCACTCAAGCAAAACTCGCCGTCTTCTGCAGGACACAAACCCTTCATTTCAGAAGTCGTAATTCTGTTCGACGGAGACTTATGCGTTCCATCGCGATCATCTTCGGATTTGTTTTCCTTGACTACGTTTCTTTGAAGCCAGTCGTGAGATGGAGCGGCCTCTCTAGTGAACTTACATGTTTTCGGCGACTGCTCAAACAACGCAGAAATCATTCTGTCTGATGTAAGAACCATGCGTCACTTTCAAAGCACAGTTTCCAGCTATTAATTTAGAACACCAACGCTTTTTTGGAACCACTTCGATGACGCGCGTTCTCTTTCCATTCATTTGCTTTGCATCGCGAGTGTTTTTTGATGATTATGCTTAATAATCTGAGACTCAACGATCGAATTATAAAAATCTCCGGGTAAATTAGGGCCTTTATACCTTCTATAGGCAGTTTGATTTAATAAATGCATCCGATTTGAAAAGCTGTTTAGTAATCATCAAGTACATTGGTACACTTAAAGGACGATCTATGTTTGTCTGAGTTTAATCGAATGCACTCACGACCCTGCAGTAATGGCGATGGTCTGCAGGCTTAACGGCACATTTTTTTAGTCATTCTTCCACAGCCCTGATGGTGGAGCTCAACTTTTACCGTTAAATGATCCACCTCGGGTCGAAGGGGAAGTAAAAACTATTCTTTGAAGTCAAGGGAATTTCCAGAGTTCCATTGTTATGCCTTTGTTTTGCACTTTCCTCAGTTAAACTACTTTGATGATTGTTTTAGCTTTGATCTCTCAGAACACATTTTATAAAATAAAGCACTTTTGAATCCCAAAGATGCGTCATGAATGTTTAAATTACCCATTCTGTTCGAGATCGTCTAAACCTGAATAACAGAAAGCTTAGCTCAAAAGTCAAACGATCGAAGACCTACCTTGAATTTTTAACTTAGCCGTCAATCTGTTTTAAGTTATTTATACACAAGCATATTGTACCAACTGTGTACAACACTCGTGGTTTTTACCTTTGAATGTCTTGAGCCTTGTAGGGTTTTCGTACGCTCCTGTTTCAGGTCAACGGCATCGGCAGCAAAAAGTTAACTTTCACAAATGGCTCAGCAGCAGACAAGAGTCGTTGAGTGTTTCATTCATCTGCGGTTGATACGTCGATGTTTACACTTAAGATCTAATAATAGTTAAAGTTTATTTGCAATGAACGACGAGGAACAAATTAATGCGTTTATGAGTAATATAGTTAGCATCATTGGAGCTTACTCTTTCAACAACATAGGCCATGTCTGTTTTACTTCTCGTTATTACTGCTAAAGTTTTCGGACATACTATTCACGTAACGCTAAATTTGAATTCAACACGTTGGTCGAGATGTGAGCCGCCAGTGTACAAGAAAGAAATTTTTTTTATGCCGTTGACCGACGAGTAGACACAAAATCAATTTTTTAATTACTTTATAAAAGCTAAAGGAAGGTGCGATCCAGTTAATGTTTGTTATTTCCTGAATTGCCTACAACAATTGACATAAAATTTGAGTTGAGTATTGAACTTCAGTTTCAATCATCGCGGTGAACGTGTGTAATTTGAATAGAATATTGAACTTCAGTTTAACCCATCGCGGTCAATGTGTGTAATTTGAGTGGAATATTAAGCTTCAGTTTAACCCATCGCGGTCAATGTGTGTAATTTGAGTGGAATATTAAACTTCAGTTTAACCCATCCCGGTCAATGTGTTAAATTTGAGTGGAATATTAAACTTCAGTTTAACCCATCGCGTTCAACGTGTGTAATTTGAGTGGAATATTAAACTTCAGTTTAACCCATCGCGGTCAATGTGTGTAATTTGAGTGGAATATTGAACTTCAGTTTAACCCATCGCGGTCAATGTGTGTAATTTGAGGGAAATATTGAACTTCAGTTTAACCCATTGCGGTCGACGTGTTAAACAGTATGGGTTAGCTCCTCTGGCATTGGGGCCTCCTCATGGCAGTGACGTCCAGTGCACATGGGCGACACTGAGATCAACTTTTTCTGTTTCTGGATGAGATAGCGACATACACGCAGTATGGACACCTTTTTCTTCAAGGTGTTTTTGTAATTCAAACTGGAATACAACGGCACTGTGTCAAGATGCTGTTTATTTTTGAAGGTTCACATAAAGAATTTGCAGTAGAGAACGCGGATTTCCTCATGCGGAGGGGATTGTGTGCAACATAGCTTGTTTGGTGTCTTTATTTTGAACATGTTTAAATTTTTGGCATAGTCAACTATGTACTGATAGTTGGATAAATACTTACCGTTAACATGGACTGAATTTATCGCAATGAAGAAATTAATCAATCTTTGTTCCATCCTCTTTGAGTAAATTCGGAGCATTTTCTGGGTCTCTGCTTGTGAGCGAATGAAACAGGAATATGTTAATTAATGAATACGCGTGTCTCAACGTACAATTTCAAAGCAAGTAATCTACAACGTAAAAATGACTTTGAACATTTGTTCACTGAGCAAGGAAGGCTTCAAGGTCGACTTATGAAACTCTCAACCATCTCACCAGCTCTAACGATGTAAGGTCTGCAAGGGCCTTTCAACGCCTTTCGTCAAATTTGTTTAAAAAAAAACAGTCAGAATCAATCAGAAATATTTTAGAATGCCACAGGTCCTTTATTTATTCCCTCTTAAGACCGTTATAACGTGACATCAGCTCGGTCCTGGAAAATATCTCCAGTGGTGCAATAGAGACGTTCGAAAATCGTCTTGACCGTTGTTGGTTTGGAAATCTGTAGTATTCTGAAATGTTAAATCGAGAGCTAATCGGAATTTCTGAGTGAAATGAAGAGAGGAAGAATATCATGAGCATGATTTACAAGGCTACGACAGAATCTGTCTGTGTTTAAATATTTTGCGATATAATACAGTGCAATTTTTAAAAATGGATCTTAAATGAAACTTTAATGACTCTCAAAATAACTGATGGATTTTAAGAATGAAGTAGTTATAAAATTCTGAGAAAAACTGGTTTTATATTATTACTTTTTGAGTTCAACATTCTTCATGTGCCAACTCCTGAGCGCAGACAAGAATCGGCGCGATTAAGCAGGCTGTTCATAACAGCAGTAACGAGATCTGGTCCAAATGCACTGGATTTCTACCTCGATGGATGCCTTGAGTTGGTGTAGATTTGTAGACTTTTCACAGTCAACTCTTCCTTTTAGGTACCTCCAAACGAAAACACCAACTCAAGGCATCCATCGAGGTATAAATCCGAGAAATGAGACCAGATATCACCAGCGCCGTAATGAGCAGCCTGCGTAGCCGCGCCGATTCATGTCTGCTCTCAGGCCCATGTATAATATTGTGTTCGAAACGTTATAAAATAAAAATAGCAGGTATCAAAATTTTATGACTGCTATATTTTTTAAAATCCATCCGTCATGTGGAAGTTCTTAAAGATTCTTTTAGGACCCATATTTAAAAATTACCCTGTATCTTTACGAAATAGTGATTGTGCATGAGCTTCCAATTTCTCCACTACTTTTACTCTGGTGCTTGAGCGTGATTGGTCCCATGCAGCATAGGATTTGAGCAGCAACTCAAAAATGAGCCACTAGTCTCATTTAATCTATTTTATCCCAAATTACGGACCTGGGTCACTCATATCAAAAGATTCTGCTTCGGAAGGATTAAATTTTACGGAGAAGTAGGAAGAGACTTTTTTGTGGTATTTTTTGACACACGAGTGATACACATCAAGTCATTTCATATTTAAGGACTAGAGAAAGTAGGCTAAAGGCCACGCTGTGCAGCACAAATTCAGCACTCTGTTAGTTATATGAACTAACGATAATTAAGCAAGCATAAGTTACTGTGCGCTTTACGCAACATTTCGGCGGGAAATTATACCGAGAACGTTAAGAGTTAGAAAGAGAAATATTTTCACATACTTTACACATGATGCAATGTTCACGTTCAGTGCAGTGATTAAAATACAAGTAGGAGTATTTCAGGTTTCATACTCTTACGCTGTATGGATTGCTATCTTGTTTTAATTCACGATATTGATTGCTATGTGTTCTATATTGATTGCACGTGAGGCCCAGATGGTAAATTTATAATCTTTCAATATATTAGAACAAAACTGAGGATGAGTTCATCATTAAGTTGTCGAAGTTGTTGTACTTCCTTTCCCTGCAAAAATTGGGACTATAGGCCTTGTAATGATTTTCAGGCGACAATTCACCCTGCAGAAAAATAAATTTAACATGGAGTATTCATTAGATTTGAGTGTAGGATAAATTCATAAAATTATTACTAAAAACATTAGAACTGATCAGGATAGCAACCAATAAATTTGGCCTCAGAAGATTACTCGTGAGAAGATTTAATTTCATGTTCTTAAACCTTTTGCCAGAGTTGATAAATTTAACTCTCATTTGGGTGAGAATAGTTCTTGAGATTAAATATGAATGAATGCAAATTGATATTTGAATTTATAAATCTAGCTTACTTTCAAACTGCTAGTAAAATGCAATCGACACGTGTAACACAAAAACGCTCCATTCTTTTCACTGGAGCCTCAGTCATTACAAACACAAACAGATGGTAACAAATTAGCTCAAAACTCATGGGGACACAAAGCAAGGTGACGCACAAGCTCCTGCTCTCCACCATAGTGAGGAAAACTCCACGAGATTAAAAAATTTGGACCAGGAAGATCATCAAGAACCGTCGCTCGGATAGGAGTCCCAACGCTGGTGTCCGGCTCTGAGCACATGCAGGCGGCTGCTCAGCTCCTAGATGCATTGGTCATTCAATGCTCAGGCTGAAGTTTTTACGTTTTTTCTGGCTTTTTGAGCGATTTGCCCGCAGGGATTGGCGAGAACAGGTTTCGAACGCTCTGAGAGCTGCTGCATTCCGTTAATATGCAAAAGCCGCATCGAGCACCTGTCAAATTCCATTCGGAAAATTTCTGGACGCACAAATTCAAAATTAGCTGTAATGACATTTTTCGTTTGGTATGACACAAAATGATTTTTTATCCATGTTCGTTTTTCATTTCCTAATGTGATTCTTTCGTACATGAGACTACCTTCACGATTTAAAAATCACAATGTTAGCTCACTGAGTGTTTTAGTTTTTAAATGACCTGAAAACGAACATTTCTGAAAATTTTTAGCTTTAATTCTTTTTTTATGTATTTCTGGACAAAGCCATCCATAGCTCTAATTTTTTTGGAGTGCTGAATAATTAGAGGCAAAATTATAACTACAAAAGATATTTAACGCGTGAGGATTCCGCGAAGTTCTATGAAGTACTTTCATTTAATATATCTGAACACGTCAATGGCTTGCTTTAACCACAACCTCATCAGCAACTCGAAAACAGAGGAAATTTCTATAAGATGTATTAACTTTGTTAAGAAAACGTTTCAGAGTCCCGCTCCATCATTAGTTTAAAAAAATCATTACGTCTGAAATAAAAGATCAAAGTACAATGAATTGTAGGTACTAAAAATATATCATAGAAGTAAAAATAAAAAGTATGCCACAGAAAACACATGGACGATACTTATTTTTTTTAGCCATCCATCACATGGGGAACAGTTTTTAAACTACAGTAATCTTGAGCATAAATCAATTAAATTTACGGTGGAGGTGGAAAAGAATGACATATTGGATCTATTAGACTGTCTCGTGAAGAGGGACAAAGATCAGTTTCCAACATCGGTGTATTGTAAGCCTACTTCTACAGGATATAGGCTCCAGTTTCTTCAGTTTTTGTTCGGTAAATTTTAAATAAATTGTATCAAAGATTTGATTAGCAAGACTTACAGAGTATGTTCAACTTTCAAGTGTGTGGAATATAAATTTAAATTTTTAAGCGCATGTTTTACAGCTAATGGGTTTCCGCTGGGTATAATAATTCGGAAACTAAGAAATTTCTATCAAAACAACACACGTCACAAGCTGTCGGAAAAAACAATAAAGACCGGTTGTACTGTTAATTTTCGTATTTTTGGGCACCGTCCGAAAAGCTATCGCTTGAATTAAAATTACTGTGTGGAAAATATTTGAATAACTTTCCTTTACATGTCACTCTGGTTAATAATTTCAAGGTTGCTTCTTTTTTTCGGAACAAAGATACGCTTCCCAGTGACATGCGAGAATCTTTGGTGTACACTTACACTTGTCTGCACTTCACATTTTCGTACGTCGGCATGACGTCACTAAATTTCTATATCAGAGTGGCAGAGCGTAGAGGTGGAAGCTTCCGTCACACCCATCGCATTCTGCAGTGTGAAATCATGCAGAAAAATGCAATGTCCCGATATCTCCTGCCGATTTCCAAATATTACATTCTGCTTCGACCCCTTATGACCTCAGGATTTTAGAGTCCTTGCATACTTTCAAGCGAAACCCTGATCTGAACAATGTGAATAGTTCATACTCTTTGCAAATAGTAAATAGGTAGAAACCTCGTCATTCTCAGCACAATTTAATTTCATACTTATATTTTACATGTGTTTTTTGTGATTCTTTGTTTTGTTTTTCTGTGTCATACTTTGTATTTTTTTCTCATGATATAATTTTAGTACCAAAAATTCATTGTACTTTGATCTTTTATTTCAGACATAGTGATTTTTTTTAACTGATGACGGAGCGGGACTCCGAAGCGTTTTCTTAGTAAAGATGATAAATTTTATCGGAATTTTCTTCGTTTTTAAATTTCTACGAAGTACAAATCGCAATCAAAGATAACAGCACATCTGTCGCTGGTATGCGTTATGAACACAAGCAACAAACTCCATCGTATATTTTAATAACACTTATTTCGCTATTTTATCACTCAATTGCCTTTATGGGCTACATTTGAGATGCCTATTATACTCCTTTGTTTTTACATCCTGAAATAAAAATTAGACCAAGACCATTTTCATAGCGAGAAGCAAGGAGAACAAACAATCACAACAAGATTTAATGATTTCTTCATCGTTTTCAAAATGCAAATTGATATTTTTTCCTATGATCATCTTCGTTACATAAAATTCAATGTAGCTCGTTCCCAACGATTGCCAAGCACATAGTGAATATCTCACAAAGATTGTATAGGTAGACTCCAGTAACTCCTGAAAGGAAGGTGTTTATACCGCGTGAGTCGTGCATGCTTTGCTTGTCCTATACTTGGTCAATAGTCTTCCAAACGATTTTCAGTCCTTCCTATAATGAAATTATCTTCTCATGATGTCTAGGATGTCACACAGACAGATTGCATTGATTTTTTTATCAATGAGTACTTAAAATTACTTTTTGCGCCTTCATTCTTTGACTTTCAAACGCCCTGTGTTCGATCCAGAAAATGACCATACGGTTCCGAATGCGATGCCTTCGTGGATGTTTACATTTTTCAGAAGTCAAGTGGGATTCTTTCTATTGCATGGCAACATTTATTCCATTTCATACATTCATAGTATAAAATTTGTCTAAATAATGTTGTCAGCATCGGAATGTTGAAAAATTTTCAAAACGGGAATGTGGGTTTTCAAGTGAAATTTAAAATATTTCGAGGGAAACGCACAACTTACGACAGCACGAAAAGTTCGCCTCTCTAAAACTATTATAGTCATTGGGTTCAACGGCTGAAAAGAAGAGGGTCGAAAATTATATGACTTTGTTTTTTGATCCCCATTTTAGTAGGAAAATTCAAATTTTTCTGAAGGAAATAACTCGATGGTTCATTGACGAAAGGTTTACTCTTTTGCTGAATCTGATTCCGTGAATTCTCTAAAATCCATCTAGATCTTAAAAATGGATCCAGCGGCAAAGAACTAAATATTTATTTCAACAATAACAGCATAGGAACGTAGTTAATGTTGTCACTTAATTTTTCAACAAAGCATGACAAACTGTTTTTTTATTATTGAGAATTTTAGTTATTAGAAATTCTAATTACGACACGAGCTGCGACACACGCTAAGAACAACTTTTCAATTCAAAAACAATGATTTTTTAACTGTAAGTTCAGGGTTTGATTAGCTAACAATCGGTTTTGACAGCATATCACTTTATTATTATACATTAATATTTTTATGAGCTATGGAATAAGCGTAAAAAAACGCAGCTCATTATTTCAAGGCACAAAATGTAAAATTTCCAACTCTTCAGAAAAAACTCATTTTTTACGAAAGCCTTTAAAACCAGGTTTCGGTAAACAATGACCGAAGTTTTTTTATTTTTTCTCATCGAATTCTTGAAGCTTACTAAAGCGTCATACACTGGGAGATATTCTCAAGGTTATCTTCCAGGAATCCTAAAATTGCTGCCTACAAACTATTAGCGCGGCGATAGAGACTCGTGCCAAGGTCACTGTAAGCGCACTGAGAATGAGGAAGATGGAAACGTAATTTTAAATAATCATTATTTGATTTGAAAAACGTAAAAAGAAACACATGCCTGGGTACAGTTCTGCGGCCCGCAGGTAGTGATCGCCTAAAGGCAGTGACCAGCTTAAAATAGTGACTCTCTGAAGGTAGTGACCAGCTAAACATAGTGACAACCTGAAGGTAGTGACAGCCCGGGAGTGGTGATCGCCTGAAGGCGGTCACTACCTGATGGTGACAGCTCGAAGGTAGTGACCGCCTAGTGACCGCCCAGCCCGGAGGAATAGTGACTGCCTGAAGATGGTGACCACATGAAGGCAGTTACAGCCTGGAGGTAGTGACCGTATGAAGGTAGTGGCACCCGGAGGTAGTGACCGCCTGAAGATAATGACGCACCAAGCACCAGGCATTTGAAGCTTACGTTTCTTATAGCATGCGTAATTTGATAAAAAATTATTTCTCAACTCAGAAGGTTTTTTAGCTCTGTTATAGTTTTCGCGATCTTGAAATGAGGCCCATACCAAAAATGTTTTGGATATAAAGGGCACAATCAGTTAATACTCGACTTGGGTAATTTTCATTTTTAAGTGAGATTCGTTATTTTTCTAACGGCAAGAACCTTGTTATATCATTAGCTTTCGTTCTAATAATTGTGAGCTTGTACTGGCTGGCCGCATCAATGCTTAGAGGTTCTGTAGCAAAAAGAATTGCGCGAGAAAAGAGCTACCAGGAGTCTAAAAAACCAACAACGCGGACCGGTGCTACAATCAGGACTAGTGAATGCTCAAAATGTCTACTGATAGCGTGTCTCATATAAAAAATACAACTCTGGTGGCCTGTGTTATCATAGTGTGTGATGAGAAGCGCTTTGAAAATGAACGAAAATGCAAACTTGCTGCGACGTCGAATCAAAGGCAAGATTTAATTACTTCTGCTGCAGTGAGACTGAATTCGAATAAATCCCTTTCGTTAAGATCACACTGTTGGTCTTCATTCTTAAACATGAAAAATGCAAAAGATCACACACTTTTCACAAAAAAATTTCACGGAATGAGTACAAGAAATTGGATGCAGATACGTGAATAGGGGAAGAGAGGGGCGGGCGCTTGGAATAACTTGAAGGGAATCTAACAGTTTCCTCGTAGAGTGAGATGGAAAACACACGGACTGATTTTTTTTAACTTAAAATTTTGTATTGAGCTCTGAACGAAGATAAATATAGTAAACTAGCTCATGCATACTTTACTTCCACAAATTAACTTGAGTAGAGCATACTACCTTGATCTCAAACGCCAACTATAGTAGAGGATATTACCTTGATCCCACGCACTAACTAAAGTAGACGTGCTACCTTGATACCTCACACAACCAAAGTAGAAAGAGTTATCCCATACACTAATCAAACTAATTGAGGACGCCGTGCACCTTTTTTTGGCCAAATGTTTAAAAAAATTTGATTTACTTTAAATTGAAGCTCTGCATGTGCTGAAGATACACAATAAATTTTACAGGCGTGCACGCAATAGAACGCTCACTATGCGGGGTGGACTGGTGGTGAGGGGGAGCTGTTTTTCTTGTAAAAAATTTTTTGAATAAAACTTTTTTACTTGTTAAGTAACAAATCCTTTAAATCTTTGTCAATCATAAACACAAAACAACAACAGCATTTTTTTACAAACAAACAAAGTGTTTTATTGTGAAAATGTTTTATGGAAACCTAAAACTTTCCTCATGCGAAATGCTACTCCTACAATCTTTGATGTAGAGAGTCGAGATATTGTTTTTTTACAAAAAGAATAATAGGGCCAGAGCCTCTAAGTAGAAATTTGAGATTTTCGAAATAGCTAAAAACCGAAAGGCTGTCAAAGTGAAAAAAATCGAGTTTTCAGGCAATTTTTTTAAGTTGGCTTTTGCATGCAAAACATCTCTGAAACCAAGACGATTTTCAAACATTCCTACCTCAGGGCTGTGCCCAAATGTTTGTCTCTCAAATGACACTTGTTTCATGCCTATAGGTTGAAATTGGTAGTAGGAGTAGGGTGTACAGTACTCCCCCATGTTTCGTTTTCTTTGCCGTAACTCATTTTCTATGAAGCAAATTGAAATGAAAATTTGCCAAGTTCGGTTCAAATTTTAAGCAAGGTATCTTCAACGTTCTCTTCTTCTTGGTTCACTTCTGAACGAGTTCTTTTACAAGGTATGTTCAGCGTATTCTTAAATTCATTTTGTTTTGATTTCATTCTAAATATGACCAGTTCTACATAAGTAGGAGTGGAATTTTTTCCAATGAAGCTATTAACTCAGCTTGGTTAAAAGGTGAATAAGGTTCTAGATTTATTTATAGTCCGAACAGAATGAAATGACCGTTTGGGGGCAGGGCATGAAACGTCATCCACGTGCCAAATTGCCACTGGGGGTACATTTTCTTTAATACAAATAGTTTTAAGGGCTAACTAATATATACTTTGTTTTGCTTCAGGCAGGAAAAAATGACGATACCAAGAATATGTACTTGGTATAATCAAATAATTAACAATTCAATAATTACCAAGAACAATAATTTAACTGAACAGGTAAGTGTACAGCGTACAACGACCGGAAGGTATCTGACACCGGTTGGCACCCACGCGTCACGAATAAGATGTGGCAACAATGTAAGCAAAGCCTTGAAAAGCTGTGCCAAACGTACCAAGAATACGGACATTGTAAATGTAATATTCGTATATAGATTGATGCATGTAAGAATATTTTAGTAATTTTATTTTGATTATAGATGTTACCTATTTTCTGCTTAAATTATCGTTGTTGTCTAATATTTTCAATGGGTAGGGGTTTGTGATTTGGTAACCATGCACTTCTGGGAACCGCTCCTAAAAAGTCATTTCATTCTGGTCGGACTAAATTTTATTTCTAAATTTAATTTGATTTTTTCTTCTTTTCAATTTTAATTTGAGGGTATTTTAAATAAAATCTACTGCTCTATTTTCGCTTGATTTATTTAATGTGAGTTAATCTTACGTCAAACTCTGAGTTCAGTTTCAGTTCAATTATTGCATTTTAAGTTCATCGCTAACCATAGTTTAATTATAAGTTTCATTGAGATAATTTCTAAACTAAGTTTCCAATTCCTCTCTACGTTCAGTATGCTCTACGTTTAGGAAAGATGAGTTCTAAGAAGAATTACCCCACAAAATTTATTCAAAATTTACTTCCTATTCAACTTTTAGTTTCATATCCGTCTTCATTTAACTAGCTCGTCCCTGTAGTTAGACGACAGTATGTAACTGTGGCTCAGCATGAACTTCCGTAGAGTTAAACGTATTCTTAGAACCTTACTGAGAGCTAACGATTTTTAGAACCTTACTGAGTCAAAACTACGTTAAATCTATAGATTGATCCCTTTCAATGAAGTTATGTAAAGTATCAGCAAAATCACAATTACCTGATGGTCAGCCCAACAGTACACATTTTCCGACAAAAAGAAAAAAAGAAAATTCTTTATAAAATAATATGCAATTGATTCATCAAAAGAGAAGAATATGTTCAAGGTTTAGCGTGATATTCTAGATTTTGTTTCAAAGCCACTGCTACCTATTCATCAGATTTCAAAATTTGTTGACTTTTGAATTCACCTTCCAGGAAACGAAATTCGCTTTACAGCATTTCGTGTGCACTAAAGCTTATCTAAAGTGCTTAAAGTTTCAATACATCATAAGTACGACGTTAGGAATGAAGTGAGCGAAAGAGGGGAATGAATTTTTAAAATGATTTCAAAATTTAGTGATGAGACAAGTTTATCGCTCCAGAGACCAATGGAATTTCTATATTTACCTCAAATCCAAAAAATAAGTTCCCTATCAGCCAACAATAACATCGAGCCAACAAGGGTCATAACATCTTGAGGTGTAGCCAACAATAACATCGAACACAAGGGTCAATTAAACTGAATTAAGAAATGTTTTAATGATTTATTAATAAAGATCTGACGTATCGTATCGACAGGAATAATAAATAATTTTAATCCTAGATGGCTGGGAGCTAAGAATTATTCAAGAGACTCTGGCAGATATAAAGAAATAAACATTTATATCTATTTGACATTTCTGAGAATTTCCATTAATGCCGCTGCATGCCTGAGTGTTAAATTTTCCAAACTTTGCTTCAATAAATGATTGCAAATTTACCAGCGAGTGCGTAAAGCCAACGCCATTCAAAACGTCAATTTTGGTATTCTGAATCAAACTTTTGAATAATTTCCTCCTGTTGATCATTGCGAAGCAATGCTATCTTTCAATTTCCATCGCGATTTTACTTGAATTGTGTTAGTGACTGCAGCACAAGCGCACTCTAGAGAAGGAATCCAATTTCGGGTAAGAGGCGCTTCCATTCCTGGGGGTGGTACTGCTGCAGGCCGGCGATAGCGTTACCGACGAGCTCTCTGGTGTGCTTCCTCTCGGCGTCCGAGCAGTTACGGCAGGTGCCGCCCTTGCCCAAGCTCCTAACGTCACCTGCACCGTCAAACAGCAATGTTAAATTTCCGGAAAGCGATTAAATCAATAAAATTTGATACTAAAAGCAACGATAATCACTCCTCTGAGACATTAGCTGTGTATGTTCCCTCTGGAATTTATAGCAAATTATACCGCAAAGACGTTAATTCTAGAGACGCTGTCTCTAGAATTGTAGGAAAGTTTGAACCAAATCTTGTTTTCCCGTTAATCTCTGTGGCTGTGTGATATGAGATAAATTCTGAATTCTTGCGTGAATTCTGATGTACTCTTGTACAGTCATTTTTTTCCTTTCCTGTCTACGTATAATAGGAATACAAATACAATTTATTAAAATTAATACAGTAGAGTTATATACAACTTAGGTACGTGAAGTTTACACAGATATAGAGGCCAAATTTCAAAAAGCGATCAGTATATCTGTTTTGCATCAGGTTGTACTTACGGACAAGAGAGACGCCAGCGCGGGCTCGGCACCTCCTGAGGCTCTCGAAACAATTGACGAGTTCGTTTACAGCCTCCTTGCTGCCCAGGAAGGTGTCCAGGTCCTTCTTGGAAATTTTTCTGAGGGTCAAATTCGGGTCAAGGCGGTCAAAAGGGATCGACGTACTGCCACTCGTGGGGGTGGCCTGCGTCACCTGCTGAGGTGCGGCTTGCACGGCCACTGCCAGCATGGCGAGTACTACGGCGCTGATTTGAAGCTTCCTGAAATGGTAAAAGGTGCAGTGTAAAAGAATTGCTTGTGTTTTCGAAATTTTGCTCACTTCGAATATATGGCTTCCTGAAATGGAAAAATGCACCCTGTGAAAATATTGCTTAAGATTTTGCTCACTTCAAATATGCGAAACTATTTTTTGTCTTAAGTGATCGCCGTATTATCTTCGTTTTGGTCAGTCGATTTGAAGGATTTACATGTCTTCTGTTATATTCTGAATGATTTTGAGAGTGAATTAATGGAAATTAACGAGTAGATTAATTGGAGGCTGTGCAATCAAAATTGCGGGAAAAATTCACAGGAATCAGAATTAACCTTTTGCAACTTACAGTTTTCGTTTGAAATTCGTGACCGAAATAATTGGCGCTGATAATCTTTCTTTTGGGTTCTGGCAATAATGCTTAAGTTCACGCATTTGCATCCAAACTCTTGCTTCTGGACCATGACTTGCATCTAAAGTTTATAAAAGAACTTTTGATCTATTGTTTTCAAATGAAGTTAGTCGTATTGAAGTTAGTAGTCATGACATCTCAGATGAGAGCAATGAACATCTCTCTCCTCGATGCCTCGCACGCTGAGTTTGTGCTCTTGCTCTTGACCCGACAACACGTGCGGAATTTTTTATGATAATCTAGAGTCAAGTTCAACCGCTCTCAAGGGTGATTCTCTGCATCACTTTTTACTTTCATGTCAATTTTTTTTGTATTTGTCTCTTAGAGATGAAGGTTAAAGTTTGTCTCCGGGAACCGCTGTGAAAACACACGCTTCGAGAGACTTGTTTTTGCTATGCACTCTGGAACGAGTTTTTGCGCGTCCAGATGCGACCAGCCTTGGTCATGCAGGCTGCAAGCTCAGCGCAATGCGTTCGCAGAATTGTAAGGCAGTGTGAGGATTGCTTGACATTGATATATTCTTACTCCAAGATGAAATCTATTTTCAGTGCAAATTAAAACGAAATGCAAGTTCAATCTTACTTGAGTTAAAATCATTTAGAGACGATGAATATATTTGCCCTTGAGTATACAACTCTAATGGGACTTCGGATAGAGAATAAGTTGAAACTTTACATGCAAGTAACTTTAGAGAAGAAAATTTAGGAGTTTACTCATTTCTACTTGTTCTTAGTAATATCAGTTAGGTTCTGCATACGACAGTGATTTAACTTCGCTTACCAAGAAGCGCTTTATGACGAAGTAAGTTTTTGCCACGTCGTATTCGTGAATCTTGATTACTGACTTATGAGTGAACTCTGAATATGGAAAAATGCCAATTAAAATGCAAATATATGAGGAAATTTGTACCAAATACAAAAGCATTAAAAAATCAGGTAAACTCAAAAATTTTCAGTCCCAAAAACAACAAGAAGTCAAACACATCTATTCTGATAAACACTATTTAAATAAATTCAATATATTACTTGTTCTCGTGGAACAGTATTATGATAATCATACACACTCAGAGTACAACAAGTTCTAATGAAAACAAACAAATTTCGCTACGCCAGTGGCGTTTTATCAAGGGCGTTTAGCCACAACACCACTCGGAGGTTGACAAATAATATTTTTGAAGGCCAATGTTCGAGAGACTCACATTTTGTATGATGTGCCGGGATGTCTGTCAGAGAACTCATGTCTGCACCAGAGCGTGTGCCATTATATAGGCGAGCTGCAGCCGCCGCTCGCCCCACACTGACTCGTCCCCAAACTAAGCTCCTCGTCAGATGTTCCTTTGTCCTCTGTTCACCAGCGACAGGGGGAGGGGAGATGGTATACAACGTTGACAAAGATTTAAAAATCATAATCTTATTAAATTCATCTGCTATCGTTAAATGGTGATTGTTGAGCTTAAGGCGAAAAGTTTCAGGCGAAAAAAGTTCGGATCGTATCTGGTGCGAGTCATCCTCTCTTTCGGGGAAGCCCGATTTTTTGTCCCCTTGCGGCTGCTACGATGAGTTAACTTCTATGCTGGAGAAACTTAGAAAATTGTCCACGACAAGGCTCTTTGTTTCGGAGAAGTGATGTTTTTGCTCTGTGGGAACTTTTTACCTTTTCCCAGAACTATACGCACTCATAGAATTGATTTGGTTTTTGCGTGGTAGAATTTCAATTAGAAGAAAGAGTTACTAAAGTTGGTTCCGAAAATCCCTGCTCTTGAATAGAAAAACTATCCATTTTGGGCTCAAATGACATTAAAACAGTGTTGAAAATCAAAGAGCTCATAAATTTATCGTGAATAAATGTTGCGTTGATGTAAAGTTAATAAATACTTGGCAACAATGTTATTCTTTGGCTTAATTAACGGCATTTACATTGGACATTACGGAACAAGGTTTCAGGCAAACAAGTTCTTGAAGAATGCCACTGTATTGCTGTGTGTTGTAATATAATTTCGAATGTCATTTTACTGTGTATTATAGTTAAATTTTGAATGTAAAGCGTAATGATAGCGATCAAATCGCAAATTCGTATTCTTCATCATCTATTCATCTAATCTTACTTGTCGCTTCCCAGTGCTCAGGTTCTCGTTCTCTCATTTGAAACATGCAGCTGATCGTCCTGATTAGAACTTTTAGCCCTCAGGAGGTTATCCGTTAGAAACAGTGTAGCAATATCTACTGTGAAACAAATATGTTAATTGACTAGTGAAGACATCGCTTCCACAGAGCAGCTGAAAGCATTAACTTCACAATAGGGTAATGTCCCTCTTTAATCTAAGTCAATTCTTGGCCAAAATTATAGGCAAATGTTTTGGATTTATGATGCAATTTGTAAATGTAATTTATGTAATAAGTGTAATTTATGTAATATGTGAAATTTCTGAAATGAATGAAATTATGTAATAAATGTAATTTACGTAATAAATGTAATTTATGTAATAAATGTAATTTATGTAATTTTCCAAATTGGCCAAATTGTTTAATTCTGATCAAGCTACGAGTTCTCATCTAAAGCTGGTACATCGCGGCGCAGCAGACAAATTGTCTCAACCGCCAAGCATTGCGACCACAGTAGTACCGGTTTCACCGTTTTTCATGCGTTTGCATCAAAACTGCTTGTACCGTTGTATGGAACATAAATTTTAGTTTAGCAATTATTTTTATGTTTGACACTGATCAAATTTATTAACTATTTATTTAACTATTTGTTTACTAACCATTCTTTCACTGCATGGCTCCAAATCCAATGTTATCCCTAAAACCAAAATATTTTCTGATGTTATGTTCTTGGTTCAAATGTGTTTACAGTTGGGTAACTTCCGAGACGATTTTAATTGTTCCTCCTATACACGCAGGAGCTATGCAGAGTCTAATGTAACAATAATTATTATTGAGAGTTCTTCATTGAGAGTGTCTATATTTTTGTGTTCATTCTGAAAGCTCTTTCACAAACCAAGCTATGCATCGACAATCATGGCTTGAGTCTCTGATAACTCTTAACTGGCTAGCGTTCGCACGTCTGGCTGCTTGTAGTCCGCTTAGAGTCTTATTAGGTTTGCATTCAAAAACTTCCATCCGCATAAACACGAGAATTCAAGGACATGTTGCGTTTGACTCATAAGGTGTGTGTTTTGCAGCACCATTCGTTGGTAATTTTTAAGGTAGAAGTATCGAGTCGAGCAAAACGTCGTTAGCATGATTATCGCAAGTGTGTATTTTGTTTGCAGTGCAATCTTGTGGCGTCAGTATGTCGATGCTATCAAAGCGATATATTGACGGTGCTCGCGGACGTGCGATCCCCACAACGACAGGACCTGCGCTCTCTTCTTCAATGACGACGACGGACCTCAGAGTTGGTCAACTTTTGAACGGGAAAACCAACGCTGTGTCCGTTTGGACCCCGACGCTGCATGCGCTTAAATTACTAGGCAAAAACTTGCCGATGCTCCTTAATGTAGGTTTTTCGAAATCCTGCATATATTATTTACAACTCTTTTCCAGAAATTAGGAAGCACACGTGTAACTTTGTTCTTCAAATTTTACGCTCGCACTTGCTCTAAACGTCTAACAAATTTGTTTTAACGACAGAAATACGCTGCTTCTCTGTAGGAGTTGAATGAATAAAGTAGAGTAGGATCAATAGTATCGGATTTAAAAAAGTCTGTGCTGGTGTCTAGTTCGATAGACTATTTATCTAGTTCGATAGACTTCATCAGAGTGGACAGCTTCAAATCGAAAACAGTAACACGGCAGCTGTTTTAATTTAATTTTCATGTGATGCATTCTTTGTACGATGAAATGAATCGATTTTTTTAGCACTTCAGCAACTCGCAGACAGATCAGCCCCAATAAAGATGGAAAATGAAGGGCCAAAGCACGAACAAAAATATCATAGATGCTCTAGAAAACTACGTCCAAATGTACATTTTAGTTATTGTTCCATTACTCGCTAGAAAAAATGCAACAAAAGATTCACTTTAGTTGTTGAGATTTTCGATTTGTTTTGCATTGTTTGTCCCAACGGGCGAAGTTGACTAAAGACATGAGGTTAGAAACCAAAGCCAAACTACATGTATATAAAGTACAGGATGAAATTATTTCCACATTTTACTGTCGGTTAGATAGCTCAATATTTCTCCATCGTGACCAGAATTCAAGGGAACTCCTCATATATCGGTTCTGACTTTGGTTACGATATTTTCCTTAAATAAACGTTAGCTAACGTAGGTCCTGCCACGAATGCAATGTCAGGTTGCAGAAAAGGCCGTGAGGAGTAAAACCTTGACTAAATCTCCAGTTAAGAATAACAATATTCGTGCCTCATTTCGATGTTTTATTAATGCTGAATGCGTGTTGGGGTTTTATCTATTAAAGAATGCGTGAATTTAACGCAGGAGCGTATTGCAGTAGCTTTAAATGGTCACAAACTAATTCTAACGTTGAAGGCACGGCCTTGAAGGATAAGTTTAGCAATCCATACGTTGTCGTCATGGGCAGGTGCTAGAGCTAATAAAGAACGACAGTAAAAGTATATAAAATGCAATGTACGCACCCTTCATCCGGTTCGATTTTTCCGGTCTCTTTCATCAAATTTAACTCCAAATAGAGTGATGTTTTTAGGAATCTTTTAGGAAAGGCGGAGAAACTATAATATTTTTTGAAAAACAAATACACGAATTCCTTCCAGCTAGTTTCCAAAACCAGTGGATGCTATCTACAGTATATTCAGTGATACTCGTATTTGGTTTTCAGTAGACATTTTTAAATAGATTTCGTAGTAAAATAAACATTAGAAATTTTGAGTAAAATATGAAATTGTGTGTTTTAAAAATTAGTAATTTGTTAAATATCGGACACGGTATAGATACTCATCTGAGCAAAACAGTTCCAATTCATTTTAGAATACCTTGGAAATTATTCTACGTTTCAGTTTTTGCTGCAAGAGACAGGCATTCAGAAACTCAAACTTTTTTCTTCTAACGTATCAACAAAAATATGGTTTATTAGGTCTTTTAATTATGAACAATGCACAGCTAAATATTTTCAATAATGTAAATAAGGTTAATAATTCAATTGTGAATGGAAACATTTTTTCTAGCATCAATAACACAATTCTCAGTGTGAGGCAATGCAAAGCAGCTTCAAGTCATTGTGCTTGCTGGCCAAGGGCTTCACCTCCCTCAAAGACGACAGTCACCATTTCCGTCAAATTACATTATTTTTCTTTCGTCTGATCTTCATTCTGTTTTCAAAACAATTTACAGCTACATCTGCGAACTCGACTAAATCAATTCGATGTAAAAAATTAGTGGGTGTCCATCGCGGTAGAGGAAACAAAGTAGAGTCATTTCTATTGGAAAATTACACCTCCTCTTATTCGGCTAGCCAATGGAATGGCTTCATTTCAAACAAACTTTCTGACGTCACCATTGGGACATGTCGTTAGGTTTGTGCCAGATTTCGGGCTAGCAGTGTTGTCAGATGCAATATGAGCGCTGCTATTGGTTCGTTGCCATGACGTCAGCATTGCCACGCTGTCAACGAAAAAAAGGCTGATTTGACCCTACCTTGTTCCTTCTATCGTGGTATCCAACAATGTGAGTTGTTTGGAGTGTATGAACAGTGTATTTTTTTCTCTCTCTAAGAGAGTTTTTTAAATTCAATTTTTCACTTTTTCGAAACAATAGCTGCGAAACTTTGTAGCATTTCGAGCTAAGAAACGGTGGTGGGCAATGTAGATTAAAAAGAAATTACTAGTTGCGTTAGAGTGCGGAAAAAGATGTGCACGAATATTAGCGTTCGTAACCTGAATGCGGTTGTATAGAAAGGAAATCGTGATGAAACTTCTCAAGGTACTTGAAAATAAATGTTGTGACAATGCTTTGAGATATGAAGGAATGATTTCAGAGTGTGATAATGCGAACGTTCGGGGAGACGTGAAACGCCTCGAAATAAAACAAAAAATCGTTAGAGAAGCTTGGGATGTATTGTTACTGAAGAAACAATGATGATTTGTTTTCTTATGGCAAATTCCAATGGGAAAAGCCTTCAGGTCCTAGAGAATGTGTAAAAAGCCATAAAAATTTGAAGACACAGTTTTTGAAAAGCATGCTGCAAATTTTGATGTTTGATAATTGCTGAGTAATGGATAGTATGATACGCAGGATGACGGGTTTACCGAGGTAGTCATTAATAATCATCAGTTTGTGAGCGTTGGAAAGTTGAAACTAATGAGCAGAATGAATCGGCAGTTCGAAGATAACACATGACATAATTTTTTTGTATTGCTTCCATTCGTAAAAGAAATTCCTCATTTACTTTGAGTGGAATTATTTAACACTCAATGTAATGGATTGCGGGAACGAGAATGATTCAGTTTTTAGTCTACTTTAAAATATTCTGCAAAAACAAATGCTAGTACTAAAACTAAAATAAAAATTCCCATCTATTTACTTAGAATACTTGAAATTAACATCATTAACTCTGCTTCGCACAGTAGGCAATAATGATGCGCAATTCCACATTGCAAATCAATGATGCATCATCGGCGAATTGAGGACGATGAAAATTGGAGACGAGTGACCGTTTCGGCCTCAAAGTGATCTCGGTGCGGACATAACTGGATTCGGTTGACCATGAACCCAGTATTCGAAGTTAATTAACCATCTGCTGTTTAAGGCTGTAAATTTCAGGTTGGTTACGGCCGCAACATTTAGCAGCCATCCCCAGGCAATGGTGATAACATCATGGGTCAATCAAAGCCGTGTAATGGACAGACAGTCGTTTTGGCTTAACTTTTAAAAGCAATGCGTGAAGTAGATCAAGTTGGAAATAATTCATGGGAGAAAGCTCTATATTTTAACTACTACTTGCGAAAGGTTTAAGACAATGTAATAAAACGTCACATGTTCAACTAACATGTCAAAGTCTGTCCTGAAAAGAAAATGTTATTGGAATACATGACGTTGCCCGGGAGAGTTACTCACAGTGACAAGAAAACGTGTTAAATTTGTATCGCAATGTTATGAACTAGACCTCTCGAAATTATCGTTAACAGAATTAGAACATCGATGAGGCGTATTAACTGTGCCTGAGAACAACTTGGCGGATGAATTGATTTATTCACTTAAACATCGATCATTCAATTTGATCATTTAGAATGTTTTGTAATAGTAACGAGTTGAAGAATGAAAGTTTGTGAGTCAGTGCTTGATTTTGCATGTTAATCTATCGATTTAAGCATATCTGTATTTAGAAGAATGCTGTAAATGGTTATCATGCAGAAGAGCAGAAGTGCAACTCGGATCCCTAGACACAAAATACATTGATCCATCAAATATTTATTGAAAAATCCACAAAAAATATGATGATTGAAAATAAACGGAAGTTCTGACTGCGATCTTTGCCATCTGCCCTCAGTGTAAAGATTCTACGAAAGCTAAACTATTAACGAAATTCTGAACTTTCATTTATAATTCAATTTCAGTTAACACAGAATTACGTTGCTCGATCTCAGTGAGTACTGCAATCGATCTTTATCTCAACTTTTTCAGGGAAAGTGGAAACAAAACAATCAGAAAACATTGTTTGATACCGTGGAAAGAGAACGTTACGCAAGTAATGAAAACGTATTATTTGTGCGCTCACAACATGTTTGTATCACATACCTAAGCTTATCTGTTGTTTCTGGACGTTTTCCGATTGTCTGAGGTAAGCGACCTAAAAAGATTATCTGAGACTCGCTTGTGTTTGAGGTCATGTAAGAGGAGTCTGTGAGAGTGCATGTTCGATCTTTTAATTCGTGTAGTTTTGTTGCTCCTATTCTTCAGAGGTGAATTTATTATGTTCATAGTAAGACAGAGAAGTCAGAACGGCGACTTATGTTGCTATGATCATTTGTACAGGGAAAAAGCGAATTGACCAATTGAATCTTTGTGCGACCGTTGACCTCAACCCTGGCTCTTTGACTTCGTTGTGTATAATTTTCACTGAAAGCTCCTGTATGATATTAAGTCAAGAAAAATTTAGACAGCTCGGACAACTACTGATAATTAAGCTAAGACTTAATATTCAAGAGATTTTCCAGTTCATAAGATTGAGTAGAACTAGCTCTAAATTTCGTAAAACTTTGGTCGTATTAAGAGATTATGATGGAGTGTTTTAACTTCTAATTCAGATAAGAGGGCCAGTTGCTTCAATGTATATATTTTTTAATCACTTGTTCAGCTTGGTTTTTGTAAAAGTGTTCTTAACATTACCCTTGCCAGATTAACAACCAAGATCAGGCAATATTGTATTATCAGGAAAGTGGTTGAAGCTCTTGATTTAGATGTTTATAACGGGAAATTTACTGGTTTTGGATTTTGGCAAAGTTTACTTGTTTTATAGTTAGTATTGTTTGAATGTACGCAATGACTTGCAATAGTTAAAAAATCAGAAGGTCAAAGATTAACTATTGAAGTCTCTTAGAGCACTTGCAGCAGACATTCTGAGGACATAGTCAGATGACGAGCGAATTTGCTCGAATTAATTTACGATCTGACACCTATCGTCAGTACGGGTGTGCGCAGCACATGGAGAAGCTGTTTCTCGTAATGTGCCACAAAAACGAAGGTTCTAGAAGGTTCATCCCAAAGTTCATCGGGTCAAACCTCTACAGAGGCGACCGTAGTTAACGTGATGACAGAATGGAACAACGTCAACGCGTACGTTGGGTGACAGAGTTCGGGTTGGGGAGATGGTATCTTCTAGGATTGTGAGGCGAGGCATAAGGTGCCAAAAATGCTGTTGCATTAGAGTGCCAAATACTATAGGTAAAAAGGACCAAACTGCTAGTCCCTTTAGGCTGCTGCACTAGAGAATGATGCCTGTAATTTTGCATGAGCAACCCGACGACGCGCGAATGTTTAATAACAACAGTATGAAATCTGAGTAAAATGAAATTAAACTTATTAAGAGTTAAAGAGAGTTATAGCTTGCATAAAATATTGTTTGATTTTATCCGAAGGCATTGTGTTAGCTGAAATCATTTCATACTAATTCCTTCAAACTCTGAGGAAGATGAGACGGTAAGATTGTAAAATCCGAGTAAGCATTAGTTCAGGGTAGGAGCTTTTGAATGAGAGCGAAGAGAATACGAATCATAATCCTTCCGATGTTTTCGATGGCGAGTGAATGCAGCGTTACATCCACTACATAGTAGATAAATCTACAGCGACGATTGAAGTACCGTGAAAAAGTAATTTTATATTAACTAAATATAAGAATGTTTCTCAGCTTAAAATTAAACTTGTTAGATTGGAAATCCGTAGTCAAAAAGATAAAAAAGATATAAGAGCATCTTACATCTTTGTGAGCGGTTCTCGGAGACCACCAACAAAAAGCGCCCGTTGTACTTACTATCTTAACATTGGCTGCATTCCCCTTACACTCATGAAGGTTGGAGGTATCAATCGAGTCAAATATTTTATTTCATCTTCTGTATTCCGGTATTTGGCAATATTTTTTTCAAAAATACAAGATATTTTTTCAAAGACATAACGTCAAAATAGCTTGGCATTAACTTCTCTATTTAGGATTAATACACATCGATACTTACGGTATGAAATGTGTGGATCCAATTTGGATTTGGTGCTACTACATACATTTCTGCATTAATAAAACGTTTCGACTGCGCGAATTTCATAATGCCGTCTTTGGTAGACACATGTTTGTTCTGTTGTGTCTGTGCGTAAGTCAACGTTTATACACATTTGATATTTGTTCAGAGACGCAAATCTCGACTGAGTGCTGACGATAGTTTTTTAGATATTAGTGCAATCAACTGCTGCCAGCTAATCGAAGGCGCATCGCCGGCGATTGGGGGTAATCACAAACGTGTGGGGACTAGTTGGGCGAATGAACGGCTGAAATAACCGCAGGCATTCGAGGGCTCACAATTTCAGCCAAAGCGGAGACTTTTTACCGATGATTCGACAGCGATCTACCGGCGATATGTGGCGATGTGCCTTGTAGATCCTTCCCCGTCTAACTGAATTTGTCATAGAGACTCCCTTGATTTCCAATAGGTAATCAAAGTGATAGGAATTGAATTGTAACTAATTAAGCAATTACAACCGAATTAACGAATTATTTCATTTGTATGAAGACGATCGCCATTTAGCTAGATGGTAGCTTACCCTTAATTAGTGCTTACTACTTCAACTTTAATAGAAGCATGATTCTGCTCCGAAGTTTTTGCTTGAATTCTCCCAATAGCCATGAGGAACAAGCTACTTGAGCAAGTATTTATTGAATTTTATTTTCGGAAGAAACAGATGTTATCAGTTTGTTGTTGCATTGCGAATTCCTCAAAATGCACCATGATCAATCGATCGATCGGTGTCGCAGCTTCTGAGAGCTGCATGGTTACAGGTTTATCACGTTGTATAACTTGGTAACGCAGAAAATATATATTATGGTTTCTTGAAAACATGGTATACGACAGACTAATGCTTTAATCCCTGATCGAGATGCATTTAATTTTTGTAAAAAGTCGATCGTAGTCTAGAGTTATTATTTTCTGTGCTATTATTTCTTTCATGTATTGATGATTCACACCACTTTGAAAATAATTGTTAAAGCATTACTCAGTTTCAGAGTACCTTTTTACTACGTAATATGATGATAATGTTAGTAATGAAGTAGAAACTATTGGAAGCATTTAATTTTAATGCGCTTACAGTTGTTGCAAAACGCAAGTCAGGAAGCAGCAAAAGAGAATACGACATTTTTCATTCACACACGCAGAAAAATCAGTCGCGAAATTGTTCAAAAACGCATAGGTTTGGAGAGAATAGAACGTAATTATCCGCTTCTTACATAGGGTGGGAGCACATTAAGCTTGGGGTTACGGCGCGGTTTGCCTAGCAGGCACGAAAACTTGGTGCAGAGGTTAAAATTTCAAATGCCAAGGTCAAGTCATGCCGAAAGCTGGTCCGCAACTTCGGAGTTGTCGATGTAAAGCATTCAGACCGAGGAATTACAGAGTTGTTTTATGTTGAAATGCAAGACAAATTTTCGATCCGTCACCTGTATTAAGAAAAGATCTGAAAAAAGCACTTAAAAAGTTGTCAGTTTCTTTCTAAATATTCATTAAATCCGTCAAAGATCCGGTGAATACGAGCATGCAAAATTGCTTTTCCTGTTACGGAAATTTTCCACAGACGCTTATGCAATTTTCCTTCATTACATCGTCAGCTGTACGCTGTGTTGATCGCTGTAAGTGGGCTCGAGCTCCTCTGCACTTTACTTCAAGGTTGTCGATCAAGTTAGTTGTGGTCGCCAAGCGGATCGATTGATTATATAATATTGTAGCATTTTAAACAACTTAAACAATTTATTTGCCACAAGCGAGACAGAAATAGATTGTTTCTTCAGTCTAGTACAATGGTCAAATTTGAGTATGGCTACCTGTGGGCCCGAATAAGTTCAGTGACTTCTAGGGCATCCTCCCACTAACGCTATTCTAAGGTGTACAAATATGCTTAACCTAATTCACTTAACCTAGTTGCATGCTAGGTTGATCAATGAATGTTTCAGTCTCACTCGAGATTCGATGCTTAATTTTACAAAATAGTTTATATGGGCCCCTATAGATGTTAACAGGATATTCTAGAAACGACTTGAGAACAGGCTGAAGATCAAAGACATTAACAATGGCAAAATATCCCTATCAGGATGAGTCATTTAGGAGAAGAGATTTGACTTGGTTATCCTACATACTTAATATTTCGATAGGAAAAGGGATTCAAGATTCATCTTGAAGGCTTTACAAGAATTTATTTAGCGTACGACACCACACGATCATGTAGTTCCGTAATCGTTTGTGTATGTACGTCCGTAAAGTGAAAATTTTATTCTCTGATCCTCTAAATTTATCTGCTAATTTATATCTTATGTGAAGAAGCTATATATTTCATAGTCTTTTAAGCAGTTTTCGGCTCAGCTGGTTTTTAAAGATTTTCCAAATGACATTTTTCCTATTTTGAGCTAGCTTCAGGTCACCATTTTCAGAGACTTATTTTCCCTCACAATTTGTTTCTATCCGCATTGATTTTTCAGATATTTTGTCTCTGCAAATGAGCTTTTGCTTGGATCATGTAAATTATTTCCTTTTAAAATCATTCCCTCCCGTCAACTTGAAATGTCCCTCACCATCTATGTTAAAAAAATGGGTTGCTGCAAAGTTGATGTTCTCCGAGTATGAGTATGTTGTTCGAGGGCTAGTAACCTTAGTTTAACTCGCTTTAAAGGTGCAAATATTATGAAGTTGAAATATTTTTAGGGTTCTGCAGTGTCTAATTTGCGCACACATGGGGAGAGCATCGAAGTCAGAATTTTTCCTGGTCGTGCGACTTCGCATCTCCCTCACACTGCGACCTAAGTTGGTTGCCACAATGTTTATCAAACACTAGTGGCAGCACTTCCTTTATTGCCTCCGCAAACAAGTCATAAACATTGGTCTGAAAAGGGATATATACAATTATAAAGTTGACCCTACTGAATTTGCAATATACGAACGATGGACAAATACTGAAGAGATTTAATAAGTCCTAACGTCCAGCAACACAGACGCCCCGACCGAAGTGCAAGTTAGTACAACACCGGCGGAGGCAACCGAGCCCTGCGCCGACCAATTTGAAGGGACGCGGAAAGGCCAAGAGGCATCGAAGTCAAACCAACCAGAACATAAAGAGTCGCGCTGCTGTGTCTATGACGAACAGAAGTGCGGATACAGCTTCTCTATCACACTTCACAGAGAGTTTCAGTGTCATGGCAAGATTAACGACACAGGTGGAAATTCAAGTGATAGCTCATGAGCGCCGGCTTGATATTGAAAGCGTGCTATCTTTCAGAAGCTCCTATTATTCACCGGCTTAAGGTCAGTACTTGCAATATTTTGTGTCACATATTTCTTTGGAATTTTTGGATTTACAACTGAATGAAGTGGATGAACACAGCGGTTAAACTACAATTGATTCACTTCCACCATTTTCCTGGAACGTGCGTCCAAATTTGTATAGAAGGAAGAAAACCACATTGTATCATCAACATATTGAGAAATTCGTTACAGTAAATATGCCGTTTGTGTGAGTAAAAAGAAGAGTACTTTTGCTACAAAAGCCCTTACATTCTCAAGTCCAGGCTGTAGTTTGAGACTTTGAGACGTGTGGCCAGCAGGGTACCCTATTGAAAGCTCGTAGAACAACGCGTATAAAGCCTTTAGTTCTCT
This sequence comes from Platorchestia sp. MABIK, assembly GCA_014220935.1. NCBI lineage: Eukaryota > Metazoa > Arthropoda > Malacostraca > Amphipoda > Talitridae > Platorchestia > Platorchestia sp. MABIK. Next base: position 130,913 of record JACJUY010000027.1, read on the forward strand.
CCATCATTGTTATGGTCCTATGATAAAATAAGACAGCGCTTCTTACAAAAATACAATTCCTTCTTAACCCTGATGATAGCTGAAAATATTGCGGTTAATTCATAAATTCTTTTTCTTATTTTAATATTCAAATGAAAAAATAAAGGAGTATTTCATGAGCAACTGTTTTTTATTTGTATACTTTATTTCACCCTTTCTCAACATTTTCTCGTGTATGTTTCGTTCCTTGGTAAAATTTAAAACCATTTTAAATTTTGTAGGAAAATTCTTCGATTTGATGGAAATTCAGATCATTCATTGACTTATTTTCCTTCTACAATTTTTTCAGGGCACACTGTAATTTATGAGTGCATTTCCGACATAATAATTGGATGCTCTTTAAAGAAAAATTCTCATTTTGCAGAACCCTGTGAAAATTGTTTTAAAATGCTAATATATCGAACTCTTCACTGGAAAATTGGTTTTTCCGTGGAAATCAAAGGGGTTGAAAAGTTATGGCATTTTTATTATTCCTTGAATGGGCATGTGAGCTGGGCAAAGCTTCAGAAAACCGTCATTCCAAAATGCTATGTTATAGGATGTTCATTAGAAAAATTCTTTTCCCAGCTTTCACTGAATGATAATATATTGACATTTAAGGTCAAACGCGATTTCTATTTAAGAAGAAAAATGTTTTAAAACATTACAAATTTATCAACACCTTGCAAGCGCGTAATTCATGAAAGAAAGAAAGAAAAAAAGAAAAACATTTATTTCCAATAAAGTACAAACATGAACTGTCGATACATTGGTTTTTAAAACACCTTAACCTAAAAGCATCCTTAATTGATAATAACACATTGGTATTGGGATACCCGTGTAAAATGTTGAATCAAAAAATGATTGACAGAGAAGCACATCAAAATGAGTTCCTTAGCTCTGCCTATATCTGATTTTGACAGTGCATTTGAATATAAGTTACTAAGAGAACACAATCCTCGTAACGCTTATTTGAAAAATGTATTCGTTTGTGCGCATTTAAATTGAAATAAGAGCAAAAGTCGCGTTTAAATACCTTAACACAGAGACCCTTAATTGCTATTCATACATGGTTTTCGTAATAACCATGTTAATTAAGTGTTGAGACAAATGATTTAGATCCTTAATTGCTATTCATACATGGTTATCGTAATACACATGAAAATTGTCGAAAACATGATTCGGAGAAAAGCACGAAAAAATGAGTTCCTCTTTGTCGCGGTAATCGGATTCTGGTAATGCATTTAAAATACTGGTGACTAAGGAAAGCATAATCCATGTGATGCATTGCTGAAAACCCTCTCGTACTCGTATTGAATTATGAGCAATTAGAACATAGGAACTAGTGATACGAGTGTGAGGGATTAATGTTAGATGGAAAATGAGCAAATTGGATTTATTTTGCGTCTAGGACTATGAAGTAGGTAGTCGGGATTAGAGACAGTTTTTCAAATGGACGCATTATCTACTGTGCCAAGTGGAGAGCTTCGGAAAGAACATAATCACAAAAAAATTCACCGGATTCAAATAGATGAGAAGAATCGTTTTACAATACCAGCCATAACGTTTGCAACACTCCTGGGACAAAACGAGAAAGTCAAAACTGGCTAAGATGAAATGAAATATTTTACAATAACACAAAAATTAAATTTCATATGCTACTAGCATTGGCACAAAAGAGTTCACTTGATTCAAATGAGAAGGATCGTTGCACAATACCAGTCATAACATTTGCAACACTCCTGGGACAAAACGAGAAAGACACAACTGGCTCGGATAAAATGAAATATTTTACAATAACACAAAAATTAAATTTCATATGCTACTAGAATTGGCACAAAAGAGTTCACTGGATTCAAATGAGAAGGATCGTTGTACAATACCAGTCATAACATTTGCAACACTCCTGGGACAGAGCGTTAAAGTCAAAACAACCTAAAAGAGTGTGGCCAAAGTATACTCAAAGAGTGTACGGGACGGCAAATTGTCACACAATATTAACTAGAGCATTTTTAGGGAGGGAATAAGTTCTACATGCATATGTACACACACACACACAAATATGTATATATCCATACACATATACACACACAGGAGCGTCACATGTGAGAACATACATGTACTTAATATTCGCATACATGTAATCAAAATCCATATGCATAATACAGATTTGTCTTGATTGTTGTATGATGTAATGAAAAGATAAGATAATTTGCACTAAAAATTTATGACTTCTTTTCCGGTACGTACTGCAGCTTACACTTATTGTGTAGACGCAAGATAGCGAGCTATTTTAGTTTTGAATTCTCTAAGTGTTTGAGGGGTTTTGATGCTCTGGGGAAGTTTATTCCACAGTTAGGCGCCTGATACTGACAGAGCTTTCTGCCCGATGTTAGATGAACGGTATTTGATTAAGACATCACGTCTCCTATTCGGCCTTAGGTTGGTGACGGAAGGGGAATGGAATTTCACTACTTCAGCATTGCTATGAGGAAGATATAAAGAGGAGAATACGTATTTGGCTTTGTGCGCCAGAAACCTCTCCCGAATAGGAGCCCAGCCGAGCTTATTCAGAAGAGGTGTTACGTAATCATTCTTTTTGAATTTACCTTTGCATTCAACCTTAGCTGCAAAATTCTTGCATTTTTGTAGATCTTTTTGGAGATGTTTCGGTATATCTCCCCATACCAGGCTGCAATAGTCAATACGTGATAAGGCCAAGGATTGGATGGCCAATAGTCTAGATTCTTCGTCAAGCATACTTTTTATACGCTTAATAAACATTAAAGTCCCGTGAATAGAGTTGCAGGTTTTATCAACGTGGGATTTGAAGGACATGTCTCTATCGAACCAAATACCTAAATTTTTTACTTTTTCTGATGGGTGAATTTTATTATTTCCAACAGTAAGAGTTAGATCCAGATTTCGAATATTTTTCATTGTCTCTTTTGACCCAAAAACAATGAATTGTGTTTCACTCTCGTTTAGCTTGAGACCATTTTGATCATACCATGACTTGAGGCTGATCAATAGGGCTTCAGCTCCATTTTTCGTCTGTGGTATTTCTGCTACAGAGCACATATTCATGAGCACATATTCAGATATTCAGTAATCTTACACAGCTGAGACAAGATTTGCAAATTACTGAGCAATGCAATAATAATAATAATGGTAATATAATGGTGATAATAATAATAAAATAATTATTAACCTACTCATGAGGGTAATGTGGTGTAAGTATTGGAATTTAAGTGATATGGATACATTAAGATTAGATACGAAGTATTAAATTGAGTTTTTTTAATTCAACTCATTCCGTTTTTCAAGATGATGTTAGAGTCCTCAATAAACATCGCAGTTCTGAAACTAAGGAACTATTAGTACTAAAAAACTCTAGACATATTATTTCTCCCCAGATTCGCTCATTTCCGAGAACCAAATCCCTGTCAAATTCCTCGAGCATTTTTTGCGGAGTCTGCTTAAGATGTTTTTTAATAGCGCCACCTGCAATTATAAAACTCAGAAAAACTAAAATCCCGTGCAGCGCTAGGATTTTTTTTGTCATAGGTTCGTCTTTCGCAAATCCAGGCTCCTGGCGTGCTGGGAATCCCTCAGAAAGACGAGGTCTTCACAACCCTGCAGCAGACATTGCACCGCAGCGGCACAGATGCCAGCGTACGCTATTCTAGGTCGACTTCGTTGCGCTACTTGTCATTTCGCTCGCCGAAACGCAGAACCGTGAGTTTTTTTCGCTTAAATTTGAGCAGTCTGCATCTGGCAACTTTGCAGGGTTGCTAGTTGCTAAAGGGTTGACAGATGCTTTAAATCTGTACTTTTTATGTCGTCAACGCCGAATTGCCCACACACACGCACAGACCACACACACACACGCGCAGATCACATACATACACACACGCATACACACACACACACACACGCACATGCACGCTCCCACACACACACACACTCACACACACACACACACACACACGTGAGCTTTCAGTGCCGTCTCCCCAGAGCACGATGTGCATAATTTATCATTCAATGTGTGCCCTCAAATTAATTTCAAAATAAACAAATTTTCAAAATGAAAATGACTGTATTTCTAAGATCGGAAGTCATATCCGTATTTAGCAACGATTAAAACAATCAGGTATTCAGAAATATCACAGCTCCATTGTGGCCACGAAATGAAATGCAGTGGAATCTCGGTTAATTTCAAAAGTATCATGAATCGCGTCGAATATCAATTCACTAAAACAATGAGATAAATGCAAATCAGTTTTCGCTGCTAGTTTCGTAGGTTTTCGAGGCCGCACATCAAGAAATTATAAGGTTTATCAAAAACGTAAACCTGTTAAAAAACATAAACCATAAAATTACACAGTTGGCTCAGACAGCATGGCAATTATAGTAGAAATTATACAGTTTGTTAAAACCGTCTGGTAATTAAAGAAGAAATTACACAGTTCATTAAGACATCCTGTAGATTTTTTAGTATGTTTTAATTATTGAGGAAAATTTCATTGTCCGCCGTCGAATTTATGTCCATTTCTAGAAATAAGATTATATGATAACCCTACGAAAACAATTCTGAAGGGCTTAAGACAGAAGAGCTGAATGATAATAAATTGACGTTTAAAGTTTGGCGCGATTTTTATCTTAAAAGAAAAATAAAATGCTTTAAAACATTACAAATTCATCAACACCTTGCATGCGCGTAATTCATGAGCATAAATTGCAGAAATACAAACACTGGGTTAATTTTAGAAGTATTGTGAAACATTTTAGTATTCTGCACTCTACAGGAGAGTGTGATTTATTTACGACTGGAGTTCGCTCATCGGAAAAGCTACGGTTTAAATTTGAGTTTGAAGTCAACACAAGCCCAATTCCTTAAAACAATTTCGGAAGCACAGCGATCAGACAAAATTCATAACTTAAAAGCATTCTGGAGATCCGTGTCATTGACATATATGGGATAGACTATTAAATCCTCGATCTGCAGACTCAAATTTCCTCGCTACCGACAATCTCTATGCTGAGCCCCAGCGAGCTAAAAAGATTCTTCGCAGAATAAAATGAAAAACTTGTGCTGGCTATTTTTTTTGTTGCTAAGTCTGGTATTTCCTGTGAGGCAGAACTTGGACTTTTGAACTAGCAATGTCATTGTAAGCCATGAGTGGAGAAGAGGGACTCTATCGAACAGTGCAAGAGCTGGTTTAAACCTGGTCGTCAGTAAAGCTCTGCGGGGCATTCTAGTTTAGAATCTATAGAAGTATAGGTTACATTTACGAATGACAGTCAAGTTAACGTGGCCTGTTTCAGATAAGTGATTAGTTATGTGAGGCATCTATTTGAATTTATTTCTTTGAAATGCAGAGACGATCAAAGTACTGAATCAGTAGTGATGACTTGAAATGAACGATCAGAGCTAATGGTCGTTGAATTCTTTCGATTTAGCGAGAGGCAAATGAGGCTTCTGCGAGTATAATTTAAAATCTTCTGGACAATTCGACCAATTTACGCATTGGAAGAAAATGAAAGAGGAAGCTTAAATTCTATGTTTTGTCCTGTGTACTTTGCTTGACAGGATTTCTATCACTTAAGTTTCACAGTTCCTCTAGTTTGACGGGGGCTTCAATCGTCTAAATTTGAGAGGGCTTTCAGCAAAAATTTGACGGGGTTTTAAGTTCGATAAAACACCTTTAATTTGACGGATTTTCTATCACTTAAAATTTGAATGAATCTTTTTACTGTATTCGTAACTTAGATAAATTTATCATTGTCATGTTTAGATGATGTCACCCATTTCTATTTGCCCCTAGCATCAAAATCTACCTCTGAAATAATTAAGAAGCTGTGAAATTCAATTTCGTATTCTAATATATGTGAGAGCGTTCGGTGTATTGGATGTCGAGCAATAATTTCTCAGCAAAGTCTAGCCTCCTACTTAATTTATCGTTTGATCAGTCCAGAGTAAGTTTGGGATGGAAACGTTAAGTTGATTTATTCGCGTATAAAAAAACCTGAACTTACGGGCTTCTTTAAAAATCAAACAGCATATTTATTATCATGAAACTACACTAATAATTAAGCAGTATTCTGAATACTTGTAATGTATGATACTAACATATGCACTACTGGTGATAGTGAATTCTTTACTTGGAATGGATCCATGAGTCTTTACCTTGTTCTGAAAAATATTTAGGTGGGCGTGAACACATGATTTACTCCAATAGTGAAGACATATACACTATCAGGATATGTATATATAACTCGTAATTAATTATTTAATGATAAAGTTACGATTTAAAATAAAAAATTTCTGCCACTCCCATGCGGAGTTTTTGCTCTCACAACCTCCAGGCTGTTCTACGAATTCTTGAAAAAACTAGTTCAGACGAGATTAAAATCTGAAATTAAAACCAGGAAAAAATGGTGACTATTTTTTGCACTTTGACTTTGGGAACTCGAGCCGAGTTCTTCTGATAAATAATCGCTGTGATGCGATGTATAATTGAACATAAAAAATGAGCTGTCGTCTGCTGCCTCGGAGGTAAGGAGCACCTATGATATACGGCATAAATTGAACTCTAAATTAGTGTGCAAAGACACAATACAGAAATTAATAAAGTAAATCTCGTACATTTTGAGAATTCAAGTAGTTATACGTATATAATAATCAACAGTGTAAAATGCTATGTTGGGATAAAAATTTTTAGGTCTTAGCTGGTCAGTAGGTGAGCTTATCATCTCTGAGAAACAGGTGGTGACATCTTAGCACTGTGCGCAAAAAAAAAAATCCGACGGTATGGCCAGGTATTCACGACTCTCCGAAATGAAACACATTCAAAGAATAAGAAACCGATTTGAAAAACCAATATCCATCATCATACTCTAGCCAAGACTTAATATGATAATCATGAAAGTACCGAACCCCATTTCGTAGAACTATATACTTTTGATAATTAATTTGGCAATTACTTCTCATAGGCTACAGAAGGGGGTTTCATTTGCGTGCCTAGTATGAAACGTAATAGAAGCAAATAAAGTCTTATCTCCAGGAACTAGTGCAAGCCAAATGATAAAAAGAGGAAATTGGGGTCATGAGAAATTTTCCACTCGTGAGAAGGTGCGAACCTGTTTCTTCTGCGTAGATAAAAGTATAAAGCGCGTGGCAGCTGAGGACACGAGACGGTTTCGTTCCCAAGCCAATTGGGGTTGTCTCCTATTTGATGAGTGCTCCTTTTGCATTTTAGGGTTTAAATTAATTGGAATTATACGAAACTTAATTTGCCTGGCATGTACCTGAGCATCAAAACTGTCGTATCATACTACATTTAAAAAGAAACAACAATTTTGTGAAAATTCAGCACTGCGCTGGAACATTGCCAAGTTCCACATGTGTGAGCGAATATTCACAATAGATACGTTCTTGTTATTTCAGCAATGAAATATATACTTCCCGTATGCTCAAGTGAGCTCGGATGATGCAGTAAAAGCCCACCGTAGTTTTAGTGAAATTTTGTAATCAAGATGGCAAGATTGAACTGAAACTGTTAAGAAATTAGTTCAAAATGTGAAAAAAAGCGATAGTTGATTGTTTTACTAAGTAGTTTTGAATTTAGCATACAAAGTTGATAAAAAGGCATATTTCCTCGTATTGTTCTAATACATGCATATTATTCTTTTCTCAAATTATCTGGTTAAACATGAATGAAGAACTCTCATGGTGTTTAACTTTATAGTTTAGTCATTAAAAGGTTATTATTATTATTTTCATTTGATTTCTATAACTTCAATATATCAAGTATATGTAGTAGTGCCAAAAATGTTAATTTAGAAGTTCAATAGTCAAATTTGAAGATTTAAACCTCATTTGTATTTCTCTAAGCAAATCCGAAGCCCCGGACAAAATCAAACGGGCGAAATATGATACAGCTGATAAATGGGCGTTTGTCACGGTATGCCGTGGCGTTTGTTGTGACAAGGATTGGTGGATCCTGAGTAGTTTAGTGGACAAGTCTGGTACACAGGTGCTGAACTCTTTGTGTGAATATTGTGAGTATTGTGGAGGGAATTGTAGGCCGTTACAAAGGCCCCGACGCTGTCGGCCCTCATGTTCAAGTTCAAGTTATCATTGACAAAAACTGCGGCTTGATATGCTGGGAAAAATGTCCTAAAAATGGTAGAGATTTTTTATGATAGAACTCCTGTTTGCAGTAAGGTTTTAAGTGTAAACAGGCTAATATAATGATAGAATAAAGGAAATAATAGATTGTATTTGCTGTGTTACAATGGAGTTGAAGAAACAGTACAACCTCTGGCTATGAAATGTAAATCTTACAAGCATAAAAAAGAGCTCGTAATAGGATGAGGCGTTAGAGCAGTGTTGGAAGAACCACTGATATGTCAGATATCCTGAATGGAATTTTAGTATAGGCTTACCGTTGTTGAACAGAAAGCAAATAGATTTTAATTAATTAAATCTATGTAAATGCTTAAATATCATTTGATCATTTATATTCTCATTCTTTTGTAAGCATTTTCTACCAACAATTTGCTTACAGCACTTTGTATGTATTGTACATTTAGTCTACCTAGTCCTGTTCTGCAGTCATTACAATATAAACTATAGGTAAACATAATAATTTTTTTATCTTGCCATCAACAATTTATCAAGTTATTTGCACATTCACAAGGGCTTAGCTAAATACAGCCAAGACACTATTGCTTTTATATCTTTCATCTATAGGCTTATAATTTTGTTTTATGGTTAACAAATTCAAATTGATTTTTTGAAGTCTGTAGACTCATACTATACTAAAACTTTGATCCACTGTAAAGAACCAAAATGCAGGTGTGGAATGTCACTCTACTCTTTGGTGATTGAAAGTGTTTTTCATTGCAGAAAACATGTTATTCTTATCTGTACTGACTCTGATGGAAAGGACTCTGATGCTCTTCCAATCCTCTAGCATTTTAGTATTGGTCATTTTGTTTTTGAAGCCTAAGTTTGATAAAATTTGGTCAGTCTTATTTTTGTCCTCTAATTAAAGCTTGAGTCATTACTTAGATGCAAGCATCTATGCTTTTGTTTTTTACTGTGCTAATGTAGCTTTGGCATGTGATTCACATATCATTAGTTAGCTGGCAAATGAATTTATAAAGTCTAATGAGCTGATGTAATCATAATTTTAGCCAAATTGAAGGTATTTGTTGAGGAAAGAACGGTAATCACTTTTTTAATTTTTGTGGCTTGTATGATATTAATTAGATAGAAATGAACTTCTTTTCTTATATACCTGTTTTATTGCAAATGAGTATTTAACAAGTTATAGTGGTAGGTTAATTACAGCAATTCTAGTCTTTCAAACAGAAAAAATCAGTGCATTTTCATTTATTGGAAATTTTGAGGAGAGCACCACAATAGAATCTCTGTTACAACGGCTTAAGTGTGCTTAAATGATTGTTAGGTTAGGTTATGTTATGTTAGATTACGTCACTGCTATAACTTGTTAAAAATTCATCTGCAATGAAAAGTACATAGAAGAAAAGTGATTTATTTTGATCTAATTACCATTGTGCAAGCAACAAAAATTCAAAAATTGATAAGTGTCCTCTTCTCTACATCTACCAAATTGGAAATATATTAAATAATAATAAGCTGATGTTACTACAATGGCAGTAACTAGTGCCTTATAAATAGGCAAGTCATACTGATAGAAAAGAAACATGCTTTTCTATAGAAACTATTTTGTAGTTTTATAGAAAATGAAAGAAACCAAGTAAGTAAAGAAGTGTCAAACTGTAAATAATAATTTTTTTTAATCATCTCATTTGGGAATAGATCTATGCCATCCTGAAACAGTTGAGTTAGCTCAGCCTAGAGTTGGATCATTCAAATTCCATTATGTTACTCAATGAAGTGCTAGAATAAAGTTTATTACTTATTGAAAAGGTTTGTCACAGTAAAAATGTGAGCATTTTTTATTAATAAAACTTAGTTATCATGAAAGTGAGATAATTTATTCAAGAATAGAATTAAGTTATCTTATAGTAAAACTCTTGAATACAGTGAAGTGACTATAGAATAGAGTCTTATCTTCCTGTTTGCTGAAACTGCTGAGTTGATACTTGATTGTCCTAGACCAGAATTATTTTTAGAATCAAGTGTAAGAGAGTTTTTAAGAGGACTGTCTGGGAGAGACAATAAGTCCGTCGATTCTCGACAGATTTTTCTAAGATTTTCACATTAGGTGTCAAATGATGCGGCCTTTCTTTTTGAACTTGTGTGTTTTTCTCAAAAACTAAAATAAAAATTTTATTTTTTAAAAAACGGAAAAACTGGGTGTTGCGGAAAAGTGTCCATCGCCCACAATTTTAAAGTTACAGAACTGGATGAAGGTTTTCTAGGTAGCTAATTGTCTTGTCTTGAGATCCGTTGGTAAGGTTTTTCAATAATTTGATTTTTTGAATTATGAAAAAAATTTTCCCAAAAATCGACAATTTTTTTCCAATTTTTCAAATTGAACTGGTTATAATTTTCAACATGATTTGAAATTCAAAAAACTGTACCACCGCCTCTCTAGGATATTTTAATCGCTATTGATTTATATGTTTGCCATTCCTGTCCCTTCAAAACTGTGGGAGAAGGGCCTCTTCAAAGATCAAAAAGGTAAGTTTTCAGGAGAACCATTTTTATAACATTTTCTTTTTTTTTCGTTTCATTTCTGAACTAATAATTTTTTCATATAAATTTTATAGCTAATGTAGATCTTTCCAACTTCTATTGATTGGTATATTAGTCATTCCTGTACCTTGAAAACTGTGGGAAAGAATCCATATCTAAAAACAGAGAATGCATATTTCGGAACACCAGTCTTTTTAAAAAAATTTTGTTTTCTTAATTACAAAAAAATTTTCTTTTTCAACTCTTTCGCTTAGTAGCTCTTTTTGAGCCCTTTCGAATGATATATTTGCCATTCTTTTACTTTCAAAACTGCGGGAGGCAATTATATGTTTACACAGCAGCTAATTAGCTGATCACTCAGAGCAGCCGGACTCAAAACAAACACTCAGTTACATCATCATAATTAACACTGAGAGTTAGAATGTTTTGTTTGAGTACTAAGGCATTTCAAGCAAGGTCATGAATGAACTCTCTTGCTATTCACGTTGAGGAATGCCCAAAACTGATTCGCAATTAGGGAGGAGAGGGGGAAATCACTCATACACTGGCAAGTCAATGTCACATCACTGCGCATCTTCTCCTCCATCTAGGAGACGAACCAATGTACGCACTTGAGAGCGAGTTATACCGTTGGATGCGCAAGAAAATTCTCTAAAAGATGAGTTTATAAAACCGAAAACCTACCACTGTCCAAATTTGACCCGGACGGTCCCCTTAAATGGAAAAGTTGATCTGTTAAACCCTGATAGGTCTTCAGAACATTGGCTTCCTCAATTATGCCCAGACACAAGAATTTTGAGCTACATGCTGAAGTCCACTATTATTTTCTAGATCATCTTTTGATAATAGTTCTTAATCTATAATGTTACTTTGCAGATTGAACTACTTCACTAATTTTGGTTTTATATATCTTGAAGTCATCCTCTGCTTCTTAGCTCTGTGATCATTTATGTTACCTTTTTATTTTGAATGCATAAACACATGCTTGCCGTACTAATATTTGTTGTGGAAATATTAATTCAAGTTGAAAAAAAATTCAAAAGCTTGCTTCTTCATTGTGTGCCAACTGTCAATGATTTTGTTAAATTTTCATTTTACACATTTAGAATATTATTGAATTTTTTTTTTAAACCTGGAAATGAAGTCACCTTTTAATTTTGATTAATTTTTTTCAGAAAACTTTATCTCAAACTCTTATGTTTTAAATTATACGGTTTTATTAGACTGTAAGTGATGACTCTTCACATTTTTGTCGTACTATTCTGCATTTGTTTGTGTAGTGGAACCTTTATTATCAGCAAGGAAGAGAAAAAGTTTTCTGCTGACTTTGAAGATCACTTTATTGACTCTAAAATTGGAAATGTAGAAGACTTAGGAAACATTTTGTTAGAGAATGCTGTACCCAAATCTGAATTTCCATCTCATGAGAAAGACTTGCCTCCCGCTCAGTATGAGTGGGGTGGCTTGTACCCACGTTCATCTCCCTCTCGTGAACTGAAGTCTTTGGATGGTGTGTGGAATTTCCGACTGAGCCCTAAAGATGATCCTGATAAAGGCTTTAGAGAGTCTTGGTTCAGCGCCCCGCTTTCCACCACCGGAGAAGTCATTGCCATGGCTGTACCCAGCAGCTACAATGAGGTTACGCAAGATAAAAACATTCGGGAGCACATTGGTTGGGCTTGGTAAGTTACACCATTCACCATTGTACGTGTATTTGGCTTAGAGCAATTGTATAATTGATTTCAAATTGTCAAATCTCCTCTGCTATGCTAGATGTTTTTTTCTATTGCTGTTTAGGTTTTCTTCTAGACTACAATAGGAAGAAATCTCAAATTTAAAGCCGTGTTTGTAATAATGAATTCTTTTTTTAATGGCTTTTTTATACTAGATTTTAATAGGTTTAGGTTAGATAGCTTTGTCAATCCTATGCTTTGGAACTAGTATTTTTAGGGGAATACTGTTAGGTTACCTTAGCAATGGATAGGCTTTCATGACTTTTATTATTTGTGTCCACTTTACCTCTTCCAGTTTTCATGGCTTCTATGCTATCGTTTCTTCTTCATTCTTTGCAAAGTGTTCTGTGTGGGAAGGTACTTTGTGTATAGATTCCTTATTTTCTACATTTCATAGTTATTGGTTCCTTTTTTTTCTTGTCTTGATATTGCCTTTGCTGTGCCTAGGAAGATTTAACTGAGTGATTTAATAATAGTAATGATGATTATGCTTTTGATGTGTTGTATTTTCCAGGTATGACTCCGAGTTTTATGTTCCATCTCGCTGGGGCAACGAAAATCAGAGAGTTGTCCTGAGGTTTGGCTCTATCACTTACAATTCAATTATTTATCTCAACGGTAAAACCATCACCTCACATATTGGAGGCCATCTTCCTGTGATGGCTGATGTCACTTCTTCCCTCAACTATTCAGCCAAGAATCTCATCACTGTGGCTGTCAACAATACTCTCACTCCTGACACACTTCCGCAAGGCAGCATTATCCACCATAATGATCTTACAAGGTAATGCATCACTATCTAGTTGTTTTTTTCCTTTGTTTTTAGTTACTTTGTGTTTTGAAAGGATGAAGCTTCTGAGGAACTTTTTATTAGCAATGATTATCATTGCTGCATTAGTTTAACATAATGGCTCACTCATCTTCGGTGTATTTCTCACATAAACTAGTAAGGTCCAATTCACACCTTGAAAATTTTAGTTGTTCCTCTGAGAAATTCATGAAATATATTTACAATTGGCTAATTTTTTCTCAGCTTAAGTTTATTTCACCTTGTTTGTGCAGATATCCTGATGGTTATTTTGAGCAGAAGTACAATTTTGACTTCTTCAACTATGCTGGCATTGACAGACCTGTGTACCTGTACACCACACCTTTGGCATACGTTGACAATGTCCTCGTTGTTACACATGTGGATAGCTCTGGCAGCTCGACCTCTGGTGAGGAACTTCAGTGCAACACATTTGGATGCTATTGTTAAGCCAGTTTTTATGTTAGAGATGTGAGCAAACATAAATATTGTAGTTTCTGCTATATTCAATTAGGCTGTTACAACTTTCCATACCATCTATAAAATAGGTAATTGTAAGAAATTGGGGTGATAATCAAAGAAATTTTCATGCACTGTATTGGAAAATAAATCTATTGCAGGTTAATTTTTGAATTAATTTTCCCAAATTCAAGCCTGGATTGAGTACCAAGTTAATGTTCCCTAAAGTATTCTGTTACAGTAAATGCAGTCTCATCAGTAATGTTGTGAATCATGTAGTTGCTCATGATGCAGCGTGTTTGAAATATTCTCATACCGAACGAATTATATCCTTTCATCTGTGACGTGGTCTCATAGTAAATAATTTACTTGTCAATATTATGATATGCAGCACTATGAATTATATCCTTTCATCTGTGACGTGGTCTCATAGTAAATAATTTACTTGTCAATATTATTATATACAGCACTATGAATTATATCCTTTCATCTGTGACGTAGTCTCATAGTAAATAATTTACTTGTCAATATTATTATATACAGCACTATGAATTATATCCTTTCATCTGTGACGTAGTCTCATAGTAAATGATTTACTTGTCAATATTATTATATACAGCACTATGAATTATATCCTTTCATCTGTGATGCAGTTGCATAGTATATAATATACTTGTGAATATTATTATATACAGCACTTTATTTGTTGTTATTGAATAAATTTCAACAATCTGTTCACATGGAAATTGGGAAAAAGTTTGTGGAAAGTGGAAAATTATTTGCATCACTGGATGTGTGACATATTATTTGTGAAGGGAAACTTAGTTTATGTAAGTGACTGAACAAGTTTCCAGTGACTTTTTTTCTTTTTAAATTTGCTTAATTAAAACTGGAAAAATGTATTGTAGAAAATTAATTAAATTTGCACTCAACGTGTGCTATTCTCAGTTTTTATTTGTATGTTAATATCTCTTGGGCATCAGTATCCATTGAAGAAAGTTTAATTATTTTAAGTTCACCTCTTAATTGGGCTACATATCTTTTTACTTAGCATTTTCCTTTCAATTCACCCTATAAATTGTTAAAATTTTGTTTCCTTTGACAGCAAGTGTGGAGTACGCAATAACATCAGAGTCTCCAGCTGGCACTGATGCTGCCAACTGCTCTGTGACTCTGCTGGACGCCAACGACACGCTCGTCATAAGCGCTGACGGCTGTGCGGGCTCGCTTAGTGTTCCTCAACCCCAACTGTGGTGGCCTTACCTCATGGACTCTGTTGCTGGTTACCAGTACACACTCTGGGTATGTGAGTGGAGCTGGCTTTTGCTAACTCCAATTGTTATTAAGTGTTGTTCACAATTATCCACTGTCATTCATGTGTGTAGGATTTCATCTGTATTTTAGCCCTTCTTGGAACTGTCCGGAAAGTAAGTTGGGACGTAGTTGTGAACAATTTTCTAGTGAAGAAATACTTCAATATTTCAGGATTGTCAGTTTGGGGGATTGAGAAGAAAGTTCACTTGACAGTATTCAATTGTGTGAGTGTTTCGAGGTAGGGTTGGGTTTGGAGCATTAGGTGGTTCAGGGGACTGAGCAAGCAGTGTTTAGTTGAAAAAAGGGATGAAATGCAGAGGTAGGACATGTACCAAGGAGAGCGCTGGACAAATTACTAAATGTGGCAACAAGACTTGATGTAAAAGAGTTTTTTATGGAAATTGAATGAAAGGAAGGAAACATGTTTGTTGTACTTTAATGCACCTAATTCAGCCTTCAATTCAGATCTTTCCTTCTTACTGGAAAAATGTAACCTACAAAAGGGATATTCACCCTGTGGCACAGTATTGAGGAAACAGGGAGAGTTGCCAAGACTTGCAGGAAGTTGCAGGATGAATCTGGAACCTAATGGGGACTGAGGGGTTCAAATGTGCACCAGTTCCTTTTGTGTAATCTCTTTTGAAACCCCAGGCATATAATGATTGGGGAAGTTTGGAATCTAGATGTGTTGTAATTGTAATTCATGGCTTTGTTTTTGTTAAATTGCTTGATGATTGGGGAAGTTTGGAATCTAGATGTGTTGTAATTGTAATTCATGGCTTTGTTTTTGTTAAACTGCTTGAAAAGTTTATTAGATGCTTCTTAGTAATGTCTTTTTAGAGTTCGTTCTAATATTAAATTTTGCTGTATTTTGCCTTCTATTTATTTTTTTAGTTGCAGTCGTGGCAAATAGTCGAAGAAGGATATTCGTTTTTCAATAGTCTAAATTTCATGCCACGTGTTACTGCTTTGACTGTTCTCAAATTTAATACTACAGCTGCCACTATTAGCAGTAGTTTTACTAGGTGAACCATACATAAATATTTCACGTGTTTGTTTCCTCATACCATTAGAAGCCATACAATTTCATTCAATAATGGAGGGAGAAATTTTTCCTTTGCACTCCACCCCCAGCATCTGTTTATGATAAGTTAGTAAACTAAATTGAGACTGTCACCCAAATTCTGCACCATTTCCAGGTTCAGGTGTACTCATCGTCAGGAGAAGTGGACGAGTACCCCGTGAAGGTGGGGCTGCGGGAAGTGTCCTGGAATTCCACGGGAGTCACCATCAACGGCAGGCCGCTCTACGTCCGCGGCTGCGGCAAGCACGAGGACGCCGACGTGAGTCTCCGCTGCTGAACTCGTGGCGCGTGTGTGCTCACTTCTTCGAGGAGGGATGCGCAAACAGAAAGTCTTGTACAAAACAGAGCTCTCGTAAAACTGTAGGAGTTTGCTAAGTGTGCTCTCACATTATTGGATAGGTTGAAAGTAAAGATAGAACAAATGATGGGAACAGATTGAGAAAAATCAAAGAAAATCATGTTTCTCTAAACCCTATTTTTCATCATGAATAATAGGCAGAATAAACATGTAACTATAAAGCAAGTATTTAAAAAAAGAGACATCTGGTAAAAAAAACGTCAACAAGAGAACCTAACTGTTCCTTCTCTCTTCTTCATATCTTCATATTTTGTGTTTAACTGGTTTATACTGTAGTTAGGAATTAGAGTATACTAAGTTCGTTGCCATAGTTTCCTTCTGAATTTTTTCATAGCCTTACAGGTTGCCATAAGAGCATCATGGCTTGTTTGACCCACATTGCTAAAACTGTTGACTGTTAGATATTAGGTGTTTTATTGTGTCTTACTTGTAACGATGTACATGTTTGTGGTAAATAAACCTGTAAAAGCTTTCTAAGTGTGCTAGCTCAAGTAGCTCAAAAATTATAGTTGCTAATACTGAAAACTGCTTTCATAGAGAAGCATCCCTGCACTTCTAACGAGTCTCATTTTCGGCATGGGAGCGATCAAGTGTCCCTCCATTTTCAGATCCGCGGCAAAGGCTACGACCCGGCGCTGGTAGTGAAGGACTTCTCGCTGCTCAAGTGGCTGGGCGCCAACGCCTTCCGCACCTCCCACTACCCCTACGCTGAGGAGATCATGGACCGAGCCGATGCTGAGGGCATCATGGTCATTGATGAAAGTCCTGCTATTGGACTCAGGTTTGTGCCATAGATCTATTTAATTATTTATTCTAATTTTAGTCTTTGGACAACCATGCAATACGTCGATGAAATATGCAGTGTTTGTCAGTATGATATTGATTAATAATTCCTCAGTTTCTCAATTGAAGATGAGGCTAAACTCTACATATCTAGGGTAGAATTTACTGGCGTGTGTCTTAGCTGAGAGCTCTGGGATTGACTCAGTTTAGTTCCTCTAGGAAACTCTGACACTCTGTTAGGCAGCATTCTAACAGTAAGGCAAAAATTACCAACCTTTATAATACCCCAGAGCGTTCAGTATTTGTAATACCCTTTCCATTGATGAATTATTGAGCAGCTCACCTTGCTCATTTGAGTTAGGATTAGAATTTTATGTATCGTCTAAATGATTTAAAAACATTGAATTATTTAATAATGAAGCCGTTGTGGTAGCTCTTGCTGTTTCGTGTATTGATAACCGACCTCATAGCTTGGAAACTGAACGGTTGTTTTTCTGGAGTAATGCGTTCCTCTCATGTGGTGGTTGCTTGTTATTTCACTATTTCTTCAAGTAGGAGGGTTTAACTTTAGTATTTTGAGCAAATTAACCCTTCAGGGGATACAACTATTGTCTCTATGAGAACTATTACTCCCAGGGGGAAATGTGAGGGCCCGAGCTGAGAGTTGAATAGGCTTTCTTTTTGTTGAGAAAAAATATTTTTGTTATGTTAAGGACCATCTTTTTTCGGTTCACTGCTGTCCTGTTTTTCAGCACCTACTACTTTCTTCTTCGACTTTGATCTTGTTTCATAATCTTCTTTCTCAACTCGCTGTTTCCATGCGCTTTCTGTATAGATTCCACGTTTCCTTGACTCCATTCTAAATGGTGCTTTCCTCCTTCCTCTCTTTGGATCGCCTTTTTTGGCGGATAGGGAGGCTTAAACTAACTAATAATCAAATCTAATCTTTCTACGCTTATTAAAAATCTGTCCAAATACTTAACCTAACATCAATGTTCACACATTCACTTTTTCTGCAATCGTTGCTGCTCGCTCACTGCCTTTCTTGACGAGAATATTCCTGTAGTCATGCCCTGCGCTCTCGTGAGCTTAAACTTTGTTGACTGCACAGCGGGTTCGGAGCCTCTCTCCAGGCGCGCCATATCGCCGTGATGAAGGAGTTCATCCTCAGGGACCGCAACAGGCCGGCCGTCATCATGTGGAGCGTTGGCAACGAACCCAAGAGCTCCCAGGCCATGGCTGCTGATTACTTCAAGTGAGCTCTTTTATTAGTCATGTCTGATTTGGTGGACTTGGTTATGATTTTATGGGTATCGGAGGATCAGCGTCTCCTTGGGAGTATGAGGAAAAGTAAATTCAATCGCTCAGACATTTGGAGTGTTCGGTCTGTGCTGTGAGATAGATTTTAGATCATGTCTGATTTTGTGGGCATGATATGTATAGCTTCTTCAGCATCTTGCAGAGAGTGAGCAGAGGGGTAAACTCTATTGCCCACTCAGTGGAGATGTTCCTTCTTTGTTGGTGGATCATTAGAGAAATTAACTTTTATTTCACGCAATCGGTGTGTGATTTCACCTCTATCGGGAGATCGTTGGGGAACACAACTTCATCATGTGCTTAGTTATCTTAGGATTCCACCATTACGATCCTCATCATAGAATAGAAATGAACCCAAACATCCATCGTGTTTGAGATACATGGAATGGAAACGAGAAGTTTGTACTCATGTTTTTCTCTCTCTTCAGTTGAAAATCGCGATTTTGTGCACGTTTTCACTGTACGTTAATACTGTATGTACTCGTGTATCCTGAAGGTGAGCACGAAAATACGATATTGCGATCTGTGTTACATCCTTTAACATTTGATGTAATAGTTCATTTTACTATGTATTAATCACTTCATATCCATTTAATAGGGGTTCCTTTGAACACACTGTAGTCTCTGACATGTTCATTAGTATTAAACACTTCTCAATCGCAATTTTCATTCTTGTAATAATCCTATGTTTATCTTGATTGTTAACTCGGTTACTAATAAAATGGAAGTTTAGAAGTACGAGCTTTATCAAGAAATCTCACGTTTCCCGGAAGCGTTGTCAGTTTTGGTGCGGAGTGAGGATGGTTGTGTTGACGCTTGTTGCCAGGGCTGTGGTGAACGCCTCGAAGCTGGACGACCCCACGCGGCCTGTGACGGCCGTGCTCAGCGAGGGTGTCGGTACGGACCTTGCTGTAAGTCGTCTTGGTCTCTTGCCTTCGGATCATTTCTAAGCTTTTACTCAGAATGAAATAAAATGTTTGCTAATTTTATTTAGTGTTGTAGCAATAAATCATGGTTATGTTTGCCTTCTATGATATATTTTGTGCTACCGTTTTTTGTATGTTTTTTGTTAATCTTTCCCTTCTATTTTTAATGATGTCAGAAAACTTGCTTTATGTTCTTCGTTTGGCTGTTGAGCGTGTAGTTAAATTTTGAGTCCTACTTTTTTTTAAACGTGATTTGTTAAATATATATAACACAAGTGGCATAGTTTTATAGAGTAAGAAATGAGGATATGTAGTAGAGGGCAGTCTTGTGGTGCTAAAGTTGTCGGATATCTACAGTGCTGATGCAGTTTGGATGTACAGTATATAGAGAAGGACATTGCAACGTTTTGGTGAAAAAATTCTAAATGCTGTGAATGCACACTGAGTATGGTTTGGATAGAAAGAAAGATTAACTGAAATGAGAGATAGGTTTGATCAAGAATAGAAAATAGAATGCACGCTAGAGACCATATGTTTCGGGCGTAATGTCAAATGATGCTTCATGACTCACTTTAGCCCTTGGTTACTTCATCTCTTATGCTTATGGACGCTATCAAAAACCAGTAGTCGAATATTTTCTACAAACTGAGTACGACGACTAGACCAATCCGTTCTTTTTCCTCTCGGTACTTCAGGCACAGTCGCTGGATGTGATCTGGGTGAACCGCTACTACTCCTGGTACTCTGACACTGGCCACCTCGAGCTCATCCAGCGCCAGACTGTGACCGAGTTTGAGGAGTGGCACACTTTATACAAACGCCCTGTGGGCATATCGGAGTACGGCGCGGGCTCCATCCCTGGCCTGCACATGGTGGGTGTGTATTTGACTTGATTTCTGTGAAATCCCTACTAGGTAAGCGGCGTTCTAAAGGTAGGCAACAGTAAGCAGCCGTCGCTTGTGTGGAACTTCCGCTTAGAATTGGGTATGACGGTGAATTTTTTGTGGATTAAACTGGCTACCCACTATAGAATCAGGTGCATTTATTGCAAGAGTCTATTGTGGCTTTAGATTTGTAGTCAGTAGGCCTTATCTGTTATTCTTTACTTTGCTGTCTCTCTCGTTGGTAGAAACTGGATTCCAATCGTCCTTCGGTATGAGAGTCTTCGTCTTTCATTCTTTATTCTTGTTTAACCTTGTCGCTTCATCGAAATGCTTACGCCTATTTTGCGAGTATAACACTCTGTGTCAACTGAGTTACCCAAATTCTGATGCCACTTAACCTTAACTTTACTGAGCTGCACTCTTGTTGTTCACCTAAGTGAACGAAAACGGAGGTTAAATCTTGAATATAATAATGATATTAAAGATGATAATTCTAATCATAGATGAAGCTGTGCTTGTGAGTCATTAAACCGATATTGTCTACCGAATCGGCTTTGGATGAGCGTCCCGGTTTTCAAGATAGAGTCTCAAATGACAACTTGAGACTAGTGAAGGCATCGAAGGAAATATCTCAAGTGAAAGCTTCAGTATAACGATCGCTTTGGTGATGAAGTTTAATGAAGAGTAGAGTTTTTACGCTAATCTCTTCTGCCAGTCTTTTTCATTTTTTGGAATAGTTGTAGAAGTTGCACATACTCTAGCTTACCCTGAGTGCCGGACTTTAATTGAACCGGGAACTTTTTTTCCCAAAGCATAGTTCTGAACCCTCGATCTGCGGAAAAGACTAAGCCCAAGCTAGGAAATTAAGCAAACATCTACCGTTTTAGAGGTTCAATACTAGTTCCTGTGGCTGGAGGTGCAGTAATAAATGAGCTACGTGTGCATTAGGGCCCGTCGTTCACGTGGAGTGAGGAGTACCAAACGGAGCTGCTGCTCCAGAACTTCATGGCGTTCGATGACCTGCGGGAGAGCGGCTTCTTCATGGGCGAGATGATCTGGAACTTTGCCGACTTCCTCACTCCTCAAGGTGCGTGCGTGCCGAGTTGCCCGTAAAGTTCCATTACAAGTCTGCGAGTGTCAATCTACTAGCTCTGAACGTCTTGGACAGGGATTTGTTTTGTCTTGTACAGTGAATTGTCCTGTCTTGTGCAGTAATTTGTCCTGTCTTGTGCAGTGATTTGTCTTGTACGTCTCTCGACTTCTATGAATTTTCAAACTGGGAAATAAGTTGTTCGCGGCTGCTACGTTTTATGAATACATTTTCATCTTCCTTATCTTGTCGTATTTCGTTGCTGGGTTCCATAGAAATACAATTTTAATTTGAGTTACCTTATTTTGGGTCGTTTTTTCGTGTATGATTGACAGCATGTTGGCTCGGATTCGAGCGTTAGTGTGATTTCCTATTTTTAAAATTGTTGCTCTTATATTAGGTTAGCTTCAGGTAGTTAAGAATGTTTCCTTTAGCTTGGCTCACTAGCAGAGTTGTACTTCATGCAGATAAAAGATATGAGGACGTTATTGTCTCATTCATGCGCCTTTCTTCATAGATTGACAAACGTCGATATTGAATCTTATCAAGTTCGAGTTCTTTTCATTGGTAATTGTAATAAAGTCAGTAACTGGAAAAAATTGAGTTACGTTAAAACATGGACTTGATACAGAAAGAGATGTTCGATGTCAGTTACTCCATCTATTGTCTAGCTGATAGTATATCATTCGTTTAAACATGACTTGCTGAGTCAGTGGGGCGGGTAGATTTTTCAAGAGGATGGTTTGTAGACAGGCTAATGAACATCTTGTTCGTGTGTTGGCGACACGTCATGAAATGATCGCCTTTATAATGAAAAGCAAACCAGTTGTTAATCCTGTTTTTCCATCAGAGGCCTTACAGTTTTCAGTCACCGAAGAAATGATGGAAGAGAACATATTTTTGTTGAGTCTCGGGAATTTAACTGTGCTTAGCATCTATGAAGTAACCCTATCATACCTAAATTAATTTATTCTTCAGCGATGTGTTGCTCAATTTTTGTTCATTTCCTACGAGTGAAGTCTTCATTGATTCTAAAAATATTTACGAAACATTGAGGTCTGTACTTCTTTACTACTCGTTAGCCGAACGCACTTGCAATTTTGTCGCCTCTTCATGACTGGCATTGTTAACCTACGGGGGGCTGACCAAGTCCAATAAAGTTCAGAGTAAGTTCTCATTTTAGTTAGAGCCGCACACTGCCTGTAAATGAGAGGGCTGGTAATTTTCGTGGAATATTTTAGTCCATCAGCCTTAAAATTTTCTAATCTAAAGCCTTAACGTTCTGCTAAATGGTAACTTTCTCTTCTAAACTGAAGAAGAGCGGAGAATCCCATACTATTTAGAGTACTTGTCCTTACAGTTTTTGATTATTTTTCTCGTTGTGGTGCTGCAGAGTACCAACGGCCTGCCATGTGCATGAAGGGCCTGTTTACAAGGGCTCGCCAGCCCAAGATGGCGGCGCAGGTGACCAGAGCTCGGTACCTCGACCTCGCTGAGTGGGACAAATCCTGCGAGCGGCTACAGAAATTCTTCCTTGCTCAGGGCACCGTGTCCAACTCTGCAACAAGTGCAGAACTCGATGACGATCTGGACGATGATCGACAGTTGGATGTAGACGACAACAGTGAAGAGCAAAACGGTATTTTTGCAATTGTTGGAGCTCTAGACCATGCTAAAGTTCGTAGTGACGATGACGACGATGATGAAGACTCAGTGCGAGATAAATTAGTGCAGTCCACTTCTGAGGATTTGTGCCCTCGTCGATCCGATGTTAGTGCGCCGGGACAGTCACGGGTGCAGGCATTCGCTCGCGTCTATGGCGTAGGTGGCCTTTGAAGAGAAGGAGCTGTCTTGAATTTCCTTTTTTCTCGAGTCTTCATCAGGTGTGGCGTTTGAAGTAATTTTTCATTTGAAATTTTGAAGTCTCGTATGCACCGTTTGCTCAAACCGTCTAGTGAGATTTATCTTAAGAGTTTGTTGTGATTTTAAAATAAAATGCGATGGCGTGAAGCTATGTACTCGATGAGCTTACAACTTCACTTTCATGTTTTATTTATGCACAATCAATGGACTCGATGAGCTTACAACTTCACTTTTATGTTTTATTTATGCACAATAATCAATGTACTCGATGAGCTTGCGACTTCACTTTTATACGTTTCATTTATGCACAACTAGAATATCAGTGTTTGAATTACTGACAGTGCCTTCACTTGAGTCGATGTTGCTCATATTCATAGCTTTATTATGTGATTTGAGTGTGTTAGTGTGCGTGTAAATGGTAGATTTCGTCAACACTGACGATGGAAAACTAGTTCTAACTTTTTTATACTGACGGCGATGTTTGTGCTTTTCCTTCTTAGCAAAAAAATTTTCATGTTACTTTACTGTTTGGTGAGAATGTGGGACAGATGAAAATGTTTTGGGATTCACCAATCAGAGAACATTTATATTAAATGCTTATACTGCAGGGTTCGTGGTGTGCATATTACAATTGTGAAATCTTACTTACAATGTACGGCTTTCTAAGAATTTCATTCGTTCATTTATCACTCTAGGTTAAAACTTAGTTCACGAAGTTTAACTTGAGGATTTTATTTTCTGTGGCGTTGTAATGCGTTTTCTTGCACAAAAAATCTCTAGATGATGTTAAATTTGTAAAATTACAGTGATAAGGCATTTACGTAATCATAACCTAAGTTTTGGCAATTCTAAAGGTGTTTCACGGCGCAGATAAATTCGTCTGTAGAATTCTCTTCTCCTCAGGGGGAATAGGTGAAGTCCTGAACTGAAGGTTAGGTAGGCTTTCTTTTTTGTTGGAATTAAATATTTTTTGTTTTTGTTACGGACCATCTTTTTTGGTGTAATGCTCTTCTTCTTTTAATCTCCCATCACTTTCTTTCTCAAGTTTCATCTTGAATCTTATGTCTCTTTCAATCATGGCGTTTTCCTTGCGCAGGGTGTGTGGACGCTCCTTTTGCGTAGATTTTCCGTTACTTTAATTCTACGTTGAATTTTTCGCTGCTCCTTCCTCTTTTGAGAACACCTTTGTTGTGGTTAGGAAGGCCTAAACTAACTTAAAGAATAATATAATCCTAGAATTCTTCTCTCTTCGAGAAGGTTTCAAAGGGAGAAATTCGAAAAGAGCTTCAATGTCGAAAAGGTGAAGTACTAGTCATGTAATGATTCCAAAGATTTAATATCTGGTCGAGGATGTTTTGTATATGTTGTTCAATTGTGATGCCGGTTTCTATTTCCTCTCTTTTGAGGAGCAAAAAAGGTGTCACTGCCTAAAAGATCTCTCAATTTATGCTCAAAATATTCTTTCGTTTAATTTTATTGATGAAATTGTGTACATTCATTTGATATTTATTTACGTTGCATTCGTACACTTTTTTGTGGCGCAATTGATGTACGTATTCTTGTGTAACATTTAATAAAAAATTGATTTCTTCGTGTTGTGAGATATTTTACCTCTCCGGACATCGAAAATTATCGTTTCTAATTCTACGAAACGTAGCTAAAAATGACTTACTTAGTTTATTATCGCCGAGACAAACTGGACTTGACATGATGTACATTTTTAATGTACAGAGTTTAGGCTTAACGTCATCAGTCAGGTCCTCCACGCACAGTGAGTGCGTTGACTGGGTGCGTGGTGGAGAGATAATCAGTTCTCATCTGTGAGTTAGTTGACAGGCTCACTTAGGGGAGTGCTGCAGTGCTAGTAGGGGCGATATGCTGTGGTTGATTTGAGAAGTTGGCTGGCACAACGTGTTTTATTAATGAACGACATCAGTTACTGGTTATATTTGTTAGATAATTATAATTTCATGGAGAGACCTTAATAAAATAGTTCAGTGAATCAACGCTATCTAGTTTATGCCAAAATAACAAATATTGTTCGTTTTTAATGCTCGTGCCGAAACTTGATAGCAAGGGTTGAGGAAAACTGCACCACTAGAGAGAGTTCAATTTACCAGGAAACCTGAAATTCAGGCCACTTCATCGCGTAGGGCTCGCAAAATGTCAAAAATCGATTTAACATTATACACTTCAAGGCTCCCCATAGTAGCTCGTTTGGGACTCTAGCTGCCATTTACAGTAACCGCGTTAATTAAGTAGGTCTGGCTGCTAGATGACCTCTAAGTACGTGGCAGAAACCAAGAACGGTAGAACGATGTCAAAATGAAATGTCTCAGTAACTGAAACAGGAAAAACAGCTAGAAATACGATGAAAATCACGTAAATGTATTTCAAACGCTAACTTCTGTTAAGTTCTAATTTATTGATGAAATATTTTGACTGACAGAGCAATTTGATGTCCAAATACTCGGCGAATTACTAGACTTCGCTTTACGGAGTATGACTTGTAGAGACCATCCAACCCTCAGAGAACTGAAGAGAGGTTGGGATAATATGTTCAAGCTCGACTAAATATCGTATAAGACTCAGTTTGCATTCGACAGCCTCAAAATGCCGCGCAAGGACATCAAAGGGTGACGAGCCACGCCTGAGGTCGCTCTCGGCCAATCGTGGTGCTGCGCGTCGAGGATGTTTTGCCCATTCCTGATACGTGTCATTTTGTACATTGGGCTTTAAAGAAAGGTTCCATCACTGTTATTTTTTAAATTTTAAGTTGCCACTGCTGACGACACTCTTGTGCTCGCTAAGTGAGCGTGAACGTTCAACCCATACTGCACATCACCTGAGCAGTGCTTGTAACCAAACGGCCGGCCTGGGCGTCCGTCATTCGAGAAGAAATTGTGTATAGGGGCGGTTGTGGTATTGCGCTCTCGGGGTTAGGTAAAGTAATTTATGTGCGTACTTTTGTCATCAGATTACATGACGTAAACTTTAGAATGTAACTGAAATATAAGCCGCTCAGTGAACTTGACGCTAAAAAGAGGGGTATTCGTTACTGTTTTAATCTTGCTACACTTTAGTACTCCGCTTCTGAATGTCAACTTGAGAAGCATTCGAAAAAACTATGCTATTCCAAGAAGTTTCTCGTTTATTTCAAATTTTCTTACTATCTATTACCGTCCAAATCCAGCGGAAATAACGCTGTACGAGTGCTTTGTGATATCTAAAATATGTGAACGTGAATAGCTGGCAAACGAATCTAGGAAATCCAACCTGATTTGGAAGGAAATTAAAGCGTAAATGCCAGTTTTTTTCCGAAAATGCGATGCTATTTGCAAAGTCAGATGATTGGAAAACGCAACTAAGGTAACTGGTAGGACGGTGGGAGTATTACGACAACGTTTCAGAAACAGCAGGAAGTTTCACAAGTATTTTAGCCCTGTTAAGGTTTCTCAATGCTTGTTTTTCAACTATATTATTATTTCAGGTCACAAAAGGTGAGTTTGTTGCAATGCAGTCAAGCCTTGGTTGAATGCTTGAGAAATGCTTTACGAAGACGTTCAACTGGTGGAAATTTTTCCATGAAATTTAAGCAAGATGTAGAATTGTAGATAGAATGTTAAATTGATTTTTTTAAGAAGGAAATGCAGAAGAAGCTCGAATTATACTTAATATCATTCATTGAAATCACATTCAGAAATTATGTGGCTTCAATTAAATGAAATTGAATACTTCACTGAATTGATCTGTTGTACAGAAGACGCTTTCTTTATTATTAACTGTGAATGGATATGTCCGTTTGTTCATGTAAAGAATCCTATTACTTCATAGCTTTAGGTCTTCGAGAAAAACAAAACATGCCGACTTTATAAAGTATTATAAAACAGTGAGTCAACTTGCCCCATACGGGCTGTACAAGTGATCAACTCCATCCAGGGAGGAATAGAACGAAACTACTGTGCATTCACATTTGTGAGATAGTACTTTTAAATAGCTACACGCTTAGTCTTTGTGATTATTATCGAATACTGTGATTATTATCTCTTGCGATCAACTTTATTGTTCAGAATAAACTTGTACAGCGAAATGTTGCTTCAGTATTTCTCATAGTGATGAGAGGAAAAGTGAAGCGTTGTCACGCTGATAAAGTCTTAAAACTGAATTATTTGCACACCTTATGTGAGACATCTTCAAAATTACGTGCCTCGAATGATCACGTAACGTAAGAATGATCACGTAACACCTCTCCTGAATAAGCTCGGCTGGGCTCCTATTCATGAGAGGTTTCTG